>JAHZMV010001127.1:0-13113 GCA_027743765.1 Coecobrya sp. COE2 | reverse complement strand
TCGGTCATGTGCCAAAAAGTATAACGGAAGAGAATCAGGAATACAATACAATATCTTTATTTGTACAGGATGAATCAGTTCCTTTCTCAGTTTTCTAAATGCCATCCATGTTTTACAACTGTAAATTGAACATTTGCTTTTAACAAGCGACTAATAAGAAGCTTTCCAATTTTATTTTCAACTGAAATAGCATGTTGTACTAACCAATATTTTTACAAAAAATATTCTGGCAACGAGTTATGGTGAAAGTGGTGGGTATAAAGTACTGTCAACGGCTGATGAGCATTTTTATCCTTACTGGCGAATAGCGAAATAATGCACTACTGCAAATCTACGAGCAAGATCATTATGGAAGCAGCAACTTTTTTAAAATCTGAATTTATTAGGTAAATACAATATTTCCTTCCTTGTAAGAGTTCGTGCAAACAAATGATTTCATATAAAGGCGTATTTTTCCATTTTACCAAAATATATAATAAAGAAATTATCTATTGATTTTCTGTCAATACTACATGTTTTACTCAGCCCAATAATATTGGGTTGGGTAACGATCGACGGACAGTCAGCTTATTGCACTTTCTCTTATCAATAAAATGCTCCTAGAGGAATGTCAGGCGGATAATATACGTTGAAAACCATTTCATCATTAATTGTTGAGAAACCTGAGTGAGAGGCACGATATAACATTTATGAATGTATAAACTCGATTATGTATTTTTATTATTCGGTATTATCCATAAGTACTTACCTGTATCCATCCATGCAGTGTAGTAATAAGTAATACGTATGTGTAGTCCGCCTACATATTAATATAAAAATAGGTAGATTAAATACTTGTGTATATACCAAAACATCATCAACAGTCAAACAACGTTTCACAATGATCCAATCCAAGCCCTCAATTTTTGTTAGTACCTTGAACCGTGAAGTTTATACATACCTTACTAATGACCTCGGATCAATACAGTACTATTATTGGCATTGGCATCTATGTTCATAAATGAATTATATAAGCGTTTCAATATATTTCCCAACATAGATTTTCCAACTTCTTGCGAAATCTGTATTTCATTTTCAGCAACACTCCAGTGCATGCTGTCTGTCTGCTGTAAATGGAAGTTTTCTTTGAAGAAAGTTGAAAAGTATGGTATGCAATAGTATGCATAAGGTTATATGTAGATATGTACCTATTTATTAGTGAACATCTTCACGACAATGTACTATAGCNTGTCTGTCTGCTGTAAATGGAAGTTTTCTTTGAAGAAAGTTGAAAAGCATGGTATGCAATAGTATGCATAAGGTTATATGTAGATATGTACCTATTTATTAGTGAACATCTTCACGACAATGTACTATAGCAAACAAGTTGTATTTTTGTGCTTTGTGTTAATAAGCACAACAAGAGTTTGTTCTGGAAAGTTTAGTATTTCATCATCTCCAACAAAATTAACGCTATCATAAACATGCATGCAATATTAAAATGTAAGAATAGTACATCGTTTATAATACTACCTCGTATTTATACTTTTATAAGTGCGTATTACAAAGTTAGAAATTCTGCGAAGACAACAACAAAAATCAGTTGAGCAAAGACGAAAGTTGAAAGTTAACTCACGTATATGTGGGTATGCACAGACATGTGTGGGCGCTCAATATCTCTTTCCCCCTTGTTGGGTTATCATGAGATATTGAAAAGTAAGCATAAAATTTGAAGCAATTCCTGACGGTTACAGATAAAAAGTGTAGCGCAGTCAAGTAGCAGATAACAATGTCAATGTCATGTTGGTATTTACTTTATATACCATTTGCCACATGTTCTTGGCTATTTCTTCAGATTTCTCCTTTCTCTATAGTTAGGTAGGTGCAATATACACAGGAAATGCTAAAATGCTAAACCTACACGAGTCCATCGTACACACTGCCACAAAAATGTGAATGAACGTTTATTGCTTATTAGTACAAAATGCATACTTACTACGCTTACGCTTTACGGAAAGAAATGTGCTAGTCGTGTTTCTGGAGAAAGCTGAAAAGTCTCGTTGACTAGAACGGCAGCATAATATCACATTAATACTCCCTTGTCGTAGCTCTACAGTATATTTTGATGTCATTACCCGTTCCTTGATTCGTTCGTGCTTTTGCTATAAAAAACTGGCAGCGTAGAAAGCACTCGTTAATACTCCTCGTAACTGTCATCGTACTCGTATCATCGTGCATATTAAATACTAACGTACGACCTTTTCCTCATCGTGTCTTCGCTAAAGTTTTTTCGGGAGGTTTTGCGTAAAAGCAACTCAGCAGAATTTTGTACAAAAAGGCAAGTCGATATGGATAGTGAAGAGTACTGCACACGACGAACACGGTGTTCATGATTACGGCCGTGTCGACAACGACGACGGAATAATACATTGTCAAAGAGGACTATAGTAGTAGGGAGCACAGTACAGTACAGGATACGTAACGGAAGGAAGGATGTCAAAAGCCATGAAACGAGGAAACGGCAGCATTCATTTCTCCTCAGTTACTTTGAAGTGGAGTGGCGTACTGTTGCTTGTATGATGATCATTTGCAGTTGTCACTGTACTCTCATCATCACAGCCATTTAACTTTTCATTCTACATACTGCTATTACCAATAATATTATGATGCTTTTTCACACTGCATTTTTATGTGTATAGATGCTCATTTTTCTTGTTGAAAAGGAAACTAGAACTAGAAAGGTATTTGATTTGATCTTAACCATGAGGAAAGAATCTTGTGAAAATGTTGTATTTGAGCTATTTCATTCATCTTTACAATGATATTAAAGCACAGCACCTCATAAGTCTCGTTCGTAGCATTTGATGCCAACTTTGGCGGCATTCACACGCACATGCTACGCTGTTTCCGGTTGCCAAAAATATAGCTGTGGCGATGACGATGGTAATGATTATCGGAGTCGCTACTTGTTTCTTTTCTTTATCGTGTTCATTACTCTTCATTGCCATATTAACTGCCAATTTATTGCCTATATGGCATTTCCCAAGACCGAGTGGTGTATATGAGAATGTGCACGAAAGGATGAGAGACGCTCATCGTTTTTGTCTGAAAGTCTCACCAAAAAATGGGTAGACGATACAACCACCGTTTCCACATTGGAGGTTGGTTAGTAAACATCAATTACAGTTATCTGCCAAGAAGTCAGACCATTTCTTTACCAAGACGAATAAGCGTATCTACGAAACTCATTCCCTTCAAGCACCTTCGTTTACGTATTCTATCACCCGATTGAAATTACATTTTCTTCTCCATGGTTTTCTATACCAAGTTTTGGTTAATACATTATTAAATGGATGTTGATTTGATGATGTTGGAAAAAGTCAGTTTCCGTTGAGTTCCAAGTACAACAGGCAAGTAAAAGTATATACGTACTAAAAGAGTATTTCGGTATAATAATAATATTTATGGTCGAACGTCAGTTTAAAATTAATGAAGTGAAATGAAAAGGTTTTGGTTTTCATATACCCTTATACATATTCATTTCATGCTGCATTGGTGATAGGCAAACTGAAGTTACCATGGTTTAAGTTAGTTTAGTTGGTTGATTTTGATGAAAATGGTTGTTGTTAGTCGGGGTTGACGTTTGGTGTTGTTGACTTTATAATGATTCCGATGAAGACTGACTTGACAAAATAGTCAATGCATCATATAATATTATCACTACATACTGTGGCCTGGCTTGTTGACTGTCATCTCAAGAAAAAATCAATGTACCGGAAATTTGTAATTTCCCAGAAATTTCACTGCATTATTTTAAAACTTGTAAAGTTCTATACAGTTATGAAAACATTGTACAATATTTAGAAAATGTAAGCAATGAGCTCAGCACACCAGTAGCAGACAAGACAATCAGTACTTAACAGCTCATCAATTTCTATCACCCTTTTACCGTCAACAACTACTATAAGAGATATATTGGCTGCCTCATTTCCCTGCAAATTATCCCACATTTATCACATGAGTAAACATTCTCTACACATTCATTTTACTGTGCTGTGACATGTCAAAATGAAATGGGTATATACTTATATGTTTGTTATACATAAATAAACCCTCCGATTTGGAGTTCAACGAATGGAATTTATACCAGTAAGTTATCTTGTTAAGTATTTCCATGATATGGGCGTACCATGTACAATATTTCGTGGTGGATTTTATAAACAACAGTGAGTCTAGTCTAGTTTTTTGTTGGTGACAAATCACACAACAAGCCTTTTTTCGGGCGACTCAACTGGATTACCCGGGAATCAACATTGACAGCTCGTCCCCAAAAAGTCAAAAATGTATATATAAATAGTATCAACAAAATACATAGACTAAATATTATAATAATATCCTAGTGTTTTATGCAAATTTTGCAGTCTAGATGAAATGGTGGTTCTGTTCACAACTGTAATTCTGTAATATAATGCCTACGATAAGAATTGTGGCGCCAGCGGATAAATAAAGTATTCGCTTGTCATTGCCATAAAAAATTCTGGAAAATCCTCTAACGGACAAAAAGGCTGTGCTGCGCCACTAAGTTAACAGTTAAAGCTAACGTGAAACGAAGGTGAGACGGTTCGTTCACCTCGGGCTTTTACCCTTCATTGTATTGTCACCTAAATTAAAATGAAAAGTCAAGTCAGAGGAAAGTTCTAACAGACCACAACGACAGCACGTTATGTACATATGTATAACAATACTTATATGTATTTACAAATGGAAAGGGGCGACATATATTGTTTTTGGATGACACGGACCCCACTGGTGTCGTTATGTCATTGCATGTCCATGTGCATATCACTCGCAGCAGAACAGAACGCTGCCACCGTCACCACCACCCACACATGACATGACTATTCTACCAACAACGAAAAAGATAGATAGACAACTGGAAACAACCATCTTCCCTTCCGATTTTCAACTCACATTCAGTGTGTTTCCTGGAAATGAAAATGTATTAGAGGATTCAGCGTGAGTTATCATTTATATAGACCATTTTGGTGTTCTTGGTGTACCAACCTCTAGCATAAGTATTTTAACAAATCAGTCTTTAGCATGTCGGTAATCAGGAAGGAAAGGAATGCGAGGTTATTCAAAATACGCGTACAAATGAGATGCGAGTTTAGTAACAGTGAGTTGGGTAGGCTAAGCATACTTCACTTGAGTACTACTGTAGAGGAATTGACAAAATGTGTGAGTGAAAATAATATGTAAGGTTTGTACAAAATAATATGTACATAAGTACTAACAATATTATATACATACTATACTCATACGCACGCACATTTATCTTCCTACATTTCATTTCAAAGCTGGAGGAATGGCGATGACAAAATGCCAACACTGTTCTTTTGCATTATATTCTCTCCTCCCCGTCGTATTTAAATATTACTCAGGATTTACATAGCCATGTATTGACAGAGACGACATGGAGATTTCCAGGTTATTTAACATTTAGGATTCATTCTGCGTTTATTGTCTTTCCCTCTACCTTGTCAAAGATGAATGAGGGAGTGGCCCATTTGTTTTTCCTGGCGTCAACTCATCGTAAGCATTCATTTGAAAAGAGCAAAATAATCCCTTGCTCATCCGTGGAGAAAATTTGTTTAGAGATGTGCATTGAACGACATGTTTTAGGTAGATTACCATCATTATAGCAGTTAAAATGAAAAGACTACAGATTTAAATCAACAAAATAGCTATAAAGACTTAAATACTCAAAATGTCCATCCGTTTTTGTCTGGATACTCTATACCAAGCTTATCATGGGATAGAACAATTGAGCACTTTTTGAGCTTTAATTGTCAACCTTGTAAACTTGTAATTAGTAAAACGTGAATCTCTCGTTCAGAGAGCATTTCACAAGTAACTTTGTAGTGTAGGTGGTGGTCGTTGTCATGAAAGTGTGACAGCCATTTATATTACTTATGTTTCATTGCAGGCATTTCAATGGGTGTCTTGTTGTATATGAAAGCATCAGGAAGGATGATTTGGGATTTCCTCCCTCTTTGATTTCAATTCCTGGTAGTTGCATATAAATCCTTTGCCACAATCACAACAACTATGCCACTTATTAACATTATGTACACTGTGTATACGCAATGATAATGGCGTTGGTGGATGAAAAGAGCAGTAAGCACATTCATCTTTGATTGTCGACGGTGTCGCCAGGCGGGATGTTGTTGGCTGCGTGTGGTAATTAACAGGTTATTTATTGCGCTTCCTTCATGATGTGCTAATGAAATCAAATGAAACATAAAGTCTTTTCAATGGCATACACTAGCTGCGCCTGTGTGTTTATATTTCTCACATGGAAGCTACTATAAACCTTCTAGTATAGGGCATACATTCATACGATATCCTTACGAATACCACCAATTAATAATATTAAAAAGGGGATAGTCACATGCCACATCATTTTGCTAACAAGTTGGCATGCAAAAGCTGGACTGTTATAAGGAAAACAATTCTATTCGGTGACATGTATAGATATACAAGCTCCTGAACAAGTTAAGCCTCAAGTCCCCGAACTGTTATGTAATATAGTAATATATAATGGTTGAGGTTCTTGCTATATTTTACCTTAAGGCTAGCATGGTCTTATCATATATGTCTGCAGTTGTAACGAAACCAACAGGGTACAGGACCACTCAGGGAACATTCATTTTCTTTCTTTCTCACCGATACATAAAATGTGCTAACAAACCAACACCAAAGTTATACTTTTCTTTATCTTGTTCCTTCTTGTTGATGATGGTGGGGACACGCCAGACGGTGTGGTCTATCAAAAAATTAAAAGTGCCACTCTTGATTAGTTGCTCGCATTAAACAGGATTAATTTTCGTGTGATGGAGACAGAATGAACAGTGAAAAAATAGCGGAGAATGAGCGAGAGTGCTTGTATAGCCAGAGGCAGGCAAGTCAACGTTGACGACAATGATGTAGCTGTTGTTTTGTTGTGTCGTGTTCATAGTACGTGATTAAATTAAGACTTTCATAAATATTATTCGTTTTTATTATATTACACCGTCCGGTAAATAATGGGAGGAATAAAAGTACAAAAAATATTTTGACGGTTGCATGATGCATAAGTATGTGAAAGAGATTAAGCATGTACATGCATAACTTTATGGAAAGGCGCATGTCATGGAAGTAAAGGAAGGCATCTCATATTCCAGCTGAAAGAAAGTGTAAGCTTGAGGGACAGTTGAATAAAGTAATGCCTGAGAGGCAGTCAAATCTCCTCCAGGTTACAGAAAATATTTCATATGTGATATAGGTTATGTATGTAGGTTAGGTAGGTTTATGGTATAAGATGGATGGATGACCGATCCAGAAAAGAAAAAAAGGTATGGACTTCACTTCCATTTCTTTCCCTATGCTCGTTTATCACTATTATTTGATCTCTCCCTGGACGCTTTTTCATTTTTACCACAGGAGCAGAACAACGGCAACCTAGAGTCTGACGACTGACTAAATAACCGATTTTCGCTTTGGGTTTGATGATGACGATGATGGTGGTGGCGTTGAATGACTAATAGCATTTCACAAAGATTTGACATTTTCTGACAATGCAGTGAAACGAAAGGTTAAACATAACGCTTTATATCTCTGTCTGCGATCAATAATAATGGAATCGACTTTATTTCTTTTGAGATATTTTCTGTATCTATACCTAGTATTAGCCTTGTCATACGTGTACCTTGTGTGTGAGAGTGAGTTTGAGTTGAGTACAACAACACGTACCAAATAGATGCATATCATTTCACATAACAGACGTTTTATATTTTATCAAGTTTACCTGGCTGGATGTCATGTTTGTTGGTTGTGATCATGAAGTAGTGGCTATATTATTATATAGAGTTTTCTTTTGTATGGCAGTGTGTCTGTATGTTGTTGTGTACTCTTTTGCCCCAATTCCATACATTTTCCGATAGAAATATTTTGTTCGTGTATACATACCCTGTCAGCTTTTGCTGCTTACCTCATAGTTCCTAAACAAATTCAGAGCAATTCAATAAAGTGAAGGTAGGTCTTTTACCCCAGTCGTACACCGAAAGCGAACCATTTTATATAGCAAGACACAATCTTTATACTTATCCATATCTAGATAGGTCATTGTGTTACATGGTATTCAAAAATTTTATATTTATTTATTTTGATGGGTTCTATTTTTGCCCTGTCGTGTGTTATGTAACATTGTCGGACATGACATGACAGGGCTACTATTCCTTACAAAAAATCTTGATCGGTTAATCTTATCATTCTAATCATATGAATTAAAACCATTCAATGGAGAAAAGGGTCGAAAAGAAAACGATGGATCGAGACGATCTTAATGTTAAGAAGAAAATACAAAACAGTGACCTACACAGGTTTTGAGTTGTCGCATATGTCTCCGTTCACAATATCAAAAGGTTTTTTTAGTATTACAAAATAATACTTATATCAAGCTTGTTGTTTTCTTATCATTTTTCTAGTAAGCTCATTGCGACTTGCCAATGCTATGTAAGCTTATTTTTATATCGGATCTTCTTTCATGTTGATGGAGCGCGTGACTAGATTTAAAATTACACAAGCAGACTGATGTTAATACGATACTCAATATTATTAGGAATAAAGTATTTTCCTTTCCAAGGAATAAAAACGGATTAAAAAGATGCCGTAACGTTGATAATCTTTCCGAACGTCTACCTTCAGGTATTGCAATATTGTTGGGGAGGTTGGTAAACTACACCAAGGCGGATAGATTTTCTCGGCCTCCTGTCTTACTTTTTTTTTAAAGTTTCCGATTTTATATGCATGGAAGGAATATGTTGACTAACATTACTATCATCATTTCCATTTTCATGTACCCACTCACAATGAGAATCAATACCACACGTACAACATAATCCTTGTTGTTCAAAGTACTTTTGTTACAAAGACGAAGAAGAGTTATAATATGAGCGCATTATGGAAAAGGCGCATGAGGAAACATCTTGGTCCTGAATTATTCAAAGAAAAATGTGTAAGTAGAGATCTTCTCTTGCTGAAGTAAGATGTTGAATGTTTGAGTTAAAAGAATCCCGAAAATATGTCCAAAAGTAAATGCATCTTGTCCTACTACCGCCATCATCAACTGTATAAGTTTGTCCTAAATGTTCGTTTTCACATCAAGGGAACATTCACCTTTTATGTCCTCTCTTTTAATATGAAACCATATTTTCTGCTTAACTAACTTCAGTAAATAGTATATAGAATTTCGGAATATGTATTGTGTAAAGCGGTTAAATGATACTGATGTCACTGTCTCCTCCGGATGATGCTGTCGAGCCTGATGTAGATGTCAATGTCAGATTGTCAATACCCTGTGTATTCAGCACAGAATTTTTTGAAGTACTTTAGCAGTAAAAGCGAGGTTTGAAAACAGTGTGGTATTTGGTTAGACACGGAAATGCCATGGTACGGCATATCTTTGCCTAACTCCTTTCAATCAGATGACGAACGGAACTCTCAACCAGAAAGGAGGAAGGGAAAAGGGAATTGAAAGCGCTTTAAAATTCCACGACAAACACTTTACCACCAACATTTTGACGACTAGGCTATTTTGCGTTTTTCATTTGAAACTCCCATTTTTGGTGGAAAAAGTGTCAAGAAAAAAAACCCCTAGAGAACAAGCTGGAAAGAAACCTTCAATAGATATACCTATCTATATTGTACATGTATATAAAAGGAACTCAATTTATTCCTTGCTGTAATTCATTTAAATAATGAAGTCTGAAAATGGAAAAGACTCATGAAAAGTTTACCACTGATTAGCTTAAATTTACTCTGCCGTTTGTTTCGGAGTAAAAAAGGCGTTCTAAATGGCTACGCATATTGATTTTAAAATTCCTTAAATGTTTCACTTATTTTCAAACGTCTTCATTAGCTTTTCCTTACTGTTGATGGGAAAAGTGCATTGACATGACAAGAATAAGCTCGTATTAATTACGCTTGCTTGGAGGTTTAGACAGGCATCGTCTCACAAATGCATGAAGTGCATGAGGAAAATTTCACATTTATTAAAGAGCATTGTCTTATATACCTACAAACATAATATAGATTTTCTGTAGTCGTACACGTGCTTTAAACAAAATGTCTAGTAGAGACTGTCTGGAGTAATCAAAGAGAACTACGAGCAATTGAAGATCAAAGGGCATGCCGTGCAATGAAAATTGATGAAAAAGTTGATGTTGAGTGTGTACTTCTGCCCAAACACACATTTCAGTTTACTCCTTGGATTATATCACTGTTATAAGCTTTTAGCTTTACTTCTCGTACGAAATAATATTATCATAGGATGTTGTCCCACTAACTCATCTCGGTTTATGCGTCACATTCATCAACAGCATTATGAAAAGTTTATGATAACAGCAAAAGGAACACACGCTCTAATTATCATTTTGCGGCATAACAGAGAGCAGAAGTAGTAGTGAGTGCAATGTTAAAGGGGGGAAAGCAAAAATGGAAATTTATTACTTTCAAGATGATCTACTCCTGGACTGTTAGCTTACTCTTTTCATAATATCAGGGGTAGTAGGTATTATTATGGTAATATGTATATGTATGCAGTTTTCAGTTTGTCGGTTGAAGATTCTGACTGACTCGAATGTTCGTAATAACTCCACGATTTAGATTTACCTACAAGTTACTGAAATAAGTTTAATAAGTGGTGGTGTAGGATAATATTGAATATTCTCTCAGCTGAAGGTATATTTTAATATCACGTACTTAATTCCGAGTACGCGGTTTAGGTACACAAGAACTGAAAGACATTTCACCTTTGCCATTCATCTACAGAAACCGGGAAAGAACATCGTCATCATTTATGCAGATTTAGTATCTCTTTGAATGACTTCATTTTACATACGTAAGTAGTTGCAGCAATGTTCGTTTGGTGGTGGTGTTTGGTAATACGTTCAAGCAAGTTATAGGGTCTGTGTAGGTCGTTTCTAAAACAGTCGATTTGTCGGTAAATAGAGATAACTTCTCTCAGTCTGAAACTTTTTAGGAACCGCACACTTCAACTTTGAAGGTTCATCTCATCCCCTCATTTTCATTTTATGATGCACATCATATGCACGTCCCGAAGCACACACTACATGTGTACTTTCCTAGATTGTAAATGTTCATGCATGTACGAACAGAACACCCATTACACTTCATTAATAAACCGTGGCTTGAGTAATTCATAACTTTAGTTGATTACCAAAAACCAAAACGAAACACTTTATCTATTCGATGCGTGTGTATGCATGTGTTCTTCCTAAAGAGTGCCAAGAAAAGAAGATCCTATGTTCGCTCATACTCATATCATCCCCTTCATGACCTATGAATCCTTGTCAGTTTCAGAACAACTGGTTAACATTAAGACATTAATAATATAATGTTATGCAAGCAACTCTTTCCCTTTGATCAAGCATGGACGCTTCTGCCCTTTACAAGTAATAACTATAATAATATTATTTCCTCCATGGCACGAAATCATAAAGACGACGCTGTGAATTCCTTTCACATGTGAATATAAACTACATTTTTTCTATACTTCTTTGTTCAAATATGTGAACTTGCTTTGTACTCAATTCCTTTAAAATCAGTAGACTTTCATAAATTATTTTCCTTTTTTACAGCTCAGCAAAATAAGACATAATAGCCCAACGAAGTCGCACATGAATGCATAAGGGTTAAACAAGTTCTCTGAAAATGTATCGCATTGTTTGATACCAGAATTAGGCAAGCATTTTTACTGTTATGTGCTCGCAGTAGGATTTTATAAATAGCCCAGCTTTATGGTCCGACAGGTAGCGATAGTGTAGTCATCAACTTTCCACTAAATTGTTTGCTCGTGGGGTATATGGTCACATACCTAACATATTTATTATGGACATAAAGCACAACTCTAAACGAGTACAAGTGTATGATTTTTTACTCAAATTCAAAATACCTTGAAAACCAAAGTTAATCATTTATTTCATTCATGTGTGTTCGTCTGCCTGGCACTACATAGTTGTAACCTGTAAATAAATGCAGGAGGAGAGAGTGCAATGGGAAAGAGAGAGTGTAAGGCCGCGTGGTGTTGTGTTGATCAGACAAACAGCAGTGTTTCACATGGAAATATTTCGTTTATATCTTTTCGTTACCTGTAGCAAGCAGGCAGGGAAGCAGTATATAATAGTAAAAACAAGGTTTTTCCCACAATGGAATATATCCACTATTAGCTAAGTAGGTAGACATAATGTTATGTTATGATAGTCCTCCTCCTGTAAAATATACAGGCATGTGAAAAACGATAAGGATAAGATATCGTAGAACCTTGCTTTATAACATATAATATGCAGTACACTGGTATGGATAACATAATTTCTCGGAGTTTTCCCCTCAAGATTTACGAGTAGAGTTTTTAGTTTCTCGTGGGACCACCGCTGTTGTCGGTTACTCAGGTGAATTATGACTGCATTACTCTACCTTGCCTTGCCTGTCGGATTCAATCTAAAATGTATACATTCCTTTACAGCATAAAATGCAAGTTGCTCTCTATTACAATACCAACATACACAACATCTTATAATTTGAATGTTCATGTGAACTTTTCTCCTCTAGTCGTAAACGACTCTTCTGTTTACAGACTATGTACACAATATATTACCTTTAAAGTTACATTGGTACACATGTATCAAGTGAACACGTATTGTTATTTGTAGCCATAATAATGTCTGCCCTACCATCCTCTATCTTGCGTACAAAATTCACTAAAACACTTTCTAACCAACATTTATGCGTTATAGTTTTCTTTCTTGATGTACATGTAACGACCTTGTGTTATAATGCATAATAGCTATCATAACACACAAAACAGCTTTGCCATTTATCTATGCAGCTATCCGTCCATGTCCGTGAAACTGCTTCTTTCCCAATAAGTTCTTCTTTGCAAAGAACGTGTGTAAGTTTTGTTTCAAATTGTATGAATAAGCAGCAGAAAAAGACTGAACTGAACTGCTGAGCCCCTTCCTCGTATTACCAATAAAAGAAGGCCTGGCCAGGTACTTTGACTTGCCAATTTTTACA
>JAHZMV010001126.1:0-18927 GCA_027743765.1 Coecobrya sp. COE2 | reverse complement strand
CTTAAAATTCTCAAGGTAAATGGCCAAGTTGAGCTATTACACATTGAAATTACATTTGATATCTGTAATCATTACACAGGAATGGAGGCGAGCACCATCATATCCGGCAAAGGCAGGAGGGGAAATCAAGGGTGATGATCTGTCAGAGTCAGTTGTAATTTTTAGACATGGATATTTACTGACAGGTGTACTTGATAAAGTCAGTCTGGGAGCAACTCCGTTCGGCTTATGTCACGCATTCTATGAGCTGTACGGAAATCAGGCGGCTGGAGCACTGCTTAGTGCATTTTCTCGTATAATGACAAATTTCCTTCAATGGGAAGGCTTCACGTTGGGAATAAAAGACGTTCTGGTAAAGGACAAAGCAGATCAGCTCCGGAGACAGTTCATGAAGGAAGCTGCAAGCAAAGTGGGACATGTTGCTGCTGCTCTTGGTGTTTCACTAACGCCAGATGCGCCAGAAGAGTTAGTGAGAGAAAAATTGGAAGCAGTGCATAGGTCCAGGGATCCTAAGAAAAGAGCGTTTGTTGATTTGTGTTACAAAAAGCAGCTGGATCAATACAATAACCAAATTAACAAGTAAGATATTTTTGAAAGATCAAAGTACATTTATAATGCGCAAATATAGTGGCATCATATCCAATTTAAAAACTTTCAGAGCTTGTTTGCCTCAGTGAGCCCTCAATACTTACTAAAGTGCTAGCATAATTATTCTTAATTCTTAATTCACCACTTATCCTTTATTGTTTGCACTACGTAGGGTTTGATTGATACTGCTGTCAAAACCAGTAGAAGCGGCTACTTACAACGATGTTTAGTAAAGCTACTCGAAGGCGTCGTGGTGCAGTATGACGGAACTGTGAGAGATAGTGACGGCAGTGTTATCCAGTATTTGTACGGCGAGGATGGCCTTGACGTTGGAAAATCACAATACCTCAATAGCTAAGCAGCTAAAGTTTCTTGAAGATAATTCTAACAGCATCATTGATCACAAAGCTATGAAAAGGGTGTCCGAACTGGGTGATAAGAAGAAGTTACGTAGTAGTAAAAAGAAGGTACATTGTGCATACAAATACATACTAAGATCGTATTTGAAATTGTGATATGTTTTCACTTTCGTCTGAAATTTTCTCACATTTCAGATTGTTAAATGGGTTAGCAAAAATGGACCTCCTACTAGCAAAATTAGACGTGGAGGGTTCTTAAATTTTTGCCAGCAATTGGGGCCGTCTGCTAGACACATGACCGGTATCAATCCACAAACAGGACGGTCTCAGAAGGCAGAACATCTTTTGGAACTGTGGAACAAGCTCAGTCTAGCAGAACGCGAAGAGTATGAGCATGGCTGCAGTCGTTGTCCTGACCCAATATTGAGCTACATTCGTCCAGACTGCAACTTTTCTGCCGTTTCCGAGTCGCTGGACAACCTATTGCAAAATATGAAAAAGGCAGGACAGTTGTCATCTTCTTTCGAAAGTGTTGTGCAGTACAAGGCTTTACGAAGTTTGAGCTGTCCAGGAGATGCAGTTGGAGTCCTCGCAGCGCAGTCTATTGGTGAACCAAGTACACAGATGACCTTAAACACTTTTCACTTTGCCGGAAGAGGTGAAATGAATGTTACATTGGGTATTCCTAGACTGAGAGAAATTCTGATGGTAGCCAGTGAAAATATTAAAACTCCAAGTATGGACATACCATTTTTACCTGAAGTTTCTGAAAAACAGGCGGAAAAACTAAGGTTGCAGTTGACTAAGGTTACAATGGCTCAAGTACTGGAAAAAGTCGAAGTTCGTGAGAGAATTGATCTGGACACAAGGAGCCGAGTTCATGTTTTAAAATTTATTTTCCTGCACAAATCAGAATATTCGAAAAACTTTTGTGTGAAACCCAAACATATACTCCAGTACGTCGAAGACGTATTTCTTCGTCAGAAACTCTGTGCTGCTCTGCGAAAAGGCAAGAAAAGTAGAGCAAAAGACGACGAAATTGAGGTGGCTAGAGAAGGGAATCAAGGTGGAAGGAAGGGAGGGGCCAAAGATGATTATGACGACGACGTTGATGAAGATGACGGACAGACAAAAGAGAGTGATTTGCGAAAAGAAAGAGAAAAGAAGGGTACTGGAGAAGATCATGAAAGCTCTGATGAGGAGGAAGAAATGGATGATGCTGATGCAACCCAAGCCGCTAGGAGATCAAGACATACTGAGAGAGATTACGATGCGCCAGAAGAGGAAGAAATTATATTAGAGAAGGATGACGATGAGGAGGATGAGAATGCAGCTTCGAAATCAAATCGTAAAAGTGAAGGTCATGAAGATGATGATGCCGACGAATATGATGAAGATGGTTCTTTGGGAAGATCAAGAATCTCCCAAGTAGATTATGATTCCAGAGTTGCTACTGTTCGACAATCACATCCTCTCATTCAAGATTATGATTTTGATCAAGAGAATGAACAATGGTGTACCGTAGAGCTCCACGTAAGTTTTATGATTATTGAGATGCATTGATGTAAATTAATATATCCTATTGTTACAATTCTGACTAATTAAAATATGTTATTGCTATACTGTTTAGATACCACTGGGCGGTGACAAGGTAAACATGGCTTCGGTTATACGCGATGTCGCTGAAAAGTCGGTAATCCATCAAACGTTCCCAATTAGTCGTGCCTTTATCGTTCGCAATGGAGATACTCTCTGCTTGAAAACAGAGGGCATCAATATTCTAGCAATGGCCTCCCACAGGAATATTCTTGACATCGATAAACTACACTGTAACAATATTCACACGATGGCCCAAAGATATGGAATTGAAGCCGCTTCTCGTGTAATCGTGAAGGAAATGACAGACGTCTTCAAAGTGTATGGTATTGTGATCGACCCCCGTCATTTGACTCTTATAGCCGACTATATGACCTTTTCTGGAAGTTATAGACCTTTTAATAGAATTGGAATTGAGTCCAGTGCAAGTCCCCTCCAACAAATGAGTTTTGAAACTGTGGTCAGTTTCTTGAGAGACGCAACTCTTTGTGGGAAGCACGACGATCTATCTAGCCCTTCGGCAAGATTAGTGGTGGGAAAGCCAACAGCGGTTGGAACGGGACTGTTTGGACTTAGAAATCAAATTAAGCCGTTCCGGGTGAAAAAATGACATTTTTATTGAGTACCCACATAAAACGTATATTTATGTATTCCTGTTGCTTAAGTCCAGTGAGACATTTGCATTCTTTGTAATTTTTAACTGTTACTATTTTACATTCAAATAAAAGATTTATTTATTATCAATTTTTTAAACATTTTTCATATTCTTATTTAAACAATAACTTCATCGCTATCGCTTTGTTAAACAATGGACATTACTACTGCATACATCCATATTAAATTGAATTCAATTATCTACATCATGTTGTACCATAAAAAGTTCATCGTGCAAGGCCCATTGTTACCGGTTAGTGAGGATCGCTGTGTGAGAATTTATATAATTATGTTACATAATCAAGTTATTACGCTCATCACTTCATTTTTCATACTTTTATCGTCACAGTATTCCTCATGAAATGAAAAAATCATCATTGAAAAAGTAACTTGTTAAAGTATTGTAATTGTTTCTCACTGAAATATTATCAAAACATACTTGTACAAAAAATACTTATTGTCTATATACCGGAATGAACTGAATAATGACAATAACGAGGCTGGGGTCAGCTACAAAATGCAAAATAATGAATGGATAAGTTTTGGTTAAAGAATGAACTGTGGCTGTGGTCAGCTATTCACAATCCATTGTCACTTTACACAACCTTTGATTAAATGAAATGATACAGAAAGGGTTACAAATATGTATCATTTTCCATACGCCTGGATTTACGTTTTGGAATTGAGCCCTTCTTGCCTTTCTGTAAGTAATTGGATTACATGCGTTGAAAATGCATAAAATGCATTGAAAAAACCAACCAGCTTGATTTCTCACAGAACAGAACAAAAGGAAAATGTCATATACGCAACAACACTTCACCTTTCATGATATCACTTTACAACTCATTGTGCGTAATAATGCGTACAGAGATTACGATTACATGTGTCGTTCTTGCACTCGTAATAACACTTCATTCATAAATCATCAATCATCGTCAACAATGGCATTCCTAGATCTCCAATCTAAAATAATAGAATATTCTATTTAACGACTGGGCAAAAAAAGATTGGGTTACTTTTCGACTATTGTCCTGTCCATGAGTTTTGAATATCAGTCATACGACACCATTTACGCTGGCTTTGAACTTGAGAGATTGAGATTGCGATCAAGGAAACTGATAATATGCATGTCATTTCATTCGGCTCCAACCTCTCTGATCCATTGTTGCAAGTGAGACGGGCAATCAGGGCAATGCATTTCACTTTATGGTTTTGGGGTTATTTTGTGGCTTGTTAAGGTGGTCAGTTCCCTGAAACTGTAAAGTTACTCTTATGCATATGCATGCATGATACCCTTGAACCCAGAAAGGGGAATAAGATGTAGAAGTTCTTTATCCAGAAAAGATGAAAATTCACTATTTTTCATTTATTTCATTTATTCAGCTGAGCTGAGAACGAAGAATCATTTTACACTAATTGTATTAACAACACATTACATTTTTTGATTTGAGATAAGATATTCTCATAATAGGCTTTTAACATGCATGAGCATCCTAACAGAATCAGTTCATACTAGATTAGGACGATCTCATGGTTTCAAAAATATTGTTCAATTTTAGACATGCAGGCCAGTTGCAAAAACTTGGTTCTGTTGTTAGACTTCATATATTAAATTCATCTAACGAAATTAATTGGCGTTATCATCAAAAGAAATTGTAGGACGGGGTCGATAGGGTGGTCAAATGACGATGTTGTCACGCTTAAAACGCATTTTGTTTTATACGTAACGTGAGAAATATTTTGTAAAATTGTATTATTATTAACTTTTTTTGTTAGGCAATGAATTTGTCTTTTTTGTATGTACAAATGTCATTTGGGCGGTATTCTTTACGTTTATTATTATTGGTAGTCGCATTAACGTAATTAGGGATCCAATGTAACGCTCATTGCTCATGGGAAGGTTTTCCTTAAATATACATTTTTCTTCTTCCTTTGCTCTTATGCAACTCTTCATCTATAGTTTTCAAATTTGTGAACGTCTGGATACATTTTCCCTTGACTAATAGGCTAGATTAGACAAAGTTGTTTTAAATCTTGTTACTTGCTTGTTAAGCTCTATCACGTCATGCTGGGGTTGGGGTTTCCTTAGAATAACATTTAAACCAATTGTTCAGGCAAAGTTCAATGAACATTCGTAAAGTACGTAGGAAGCACTGCGACATATATGCCACGACAGACATGTCCCATGTAAATAAAACTACATAACTGGATAATCTCCATTTTAAAGCTTCTGCTTTCCTTATACTTACTTATATCTGTACCCTCATCATGTCGGCACATTTTCTCAATGCAATATCACCTTTGGCCTGGATACATGAGTGGGGGGCAATGCAATAAATATGGCAGATAATCCTTGCAATAATTCTTGAAGAGTCATCTCCATCACAAGCAACCGAATATTTAAAATATTTGTTAGTAAATATTTGCTAGAAGGAATTAGCAATAAATTTGAGGGAAGTTCATTTAAGAACTCCGTACTGATATGTATACAATCGGTGATGCAAACGGTGGCTGACGGTGGCAATGCAGTATGTAGTAGTGTCATCTACTCCATTCCATCCATCTCCATTTTATGATATCATTTTAACTGAAAATTCACTTGTAGTTATTTATAGTAACGGCATATGAGCCACTTTTGTCATCTTTAAAAATGATAAAAAGTTACATAATAATGTTCATTGTGTCTGCTTTTGGCAATCAACCATATTTAAGTAGTCTACTGAAGATGATCGTCACGAGTCACGACCACCACCACCGCTGTATCATTATCATTAAAACCATAATCCTCTTTAAACTCACCTCAAATGAGGTACGCCCTGTTACAACGTCTGGCCTACAACAACTTCAATGTGAATTCAAACAAAACATACTGAACTTGACTCATTAAGAAGTTTATAATTTTCCTCGAATTTTGATTCCATTCCGCCAAGGAGAGTTACGTGTAACAGTTTTTTTTAGTAACGTATGAAAATAAAGAAACAGACAATGCGTGTTCAATGATACCTGCAAACTGCGTCCTCGTAAAAAGTGAAGATGTACACACAAGTTTACAATCATAAATTAAAATCATGTCATCCCAAAAGATGTAATGTAACCCATTAAGAAAGGCGCTTAGTTGTGTTAATTGTCTGATTTGTAGCTATGGACTATAGGTACTTAGTTTTCTAAATGGGCTTCAAGAGAGAATGGGTTTGGCTCCGGCTTCTCTGACTCTGACCACTATTCTGTGATTCTGTGCCAATGGAAAGGAGAGCCCATTGACCAATGTAAACTTAAAGTAATACCTACCACCTTGAGCTTTGCCTGTGGTGTACGTACCTAAGTGACTTATCATCAACGTACATCGTGTTGATGCCGTGTCGTGTGCTAGCAAGAGATACCTCTGTCGAAATAACTAATAAAACAAAATACTGATATAACTATTATATTAGTATTATTATGACGATTGACGATCAAGAACTTTTCCCTTGCGTTTTCCCACGTATTTAAAAAACGTTAAATAATAGCCATCAAATCAGGAGAACAAGGTCTTATTGTCAGTACTAAGAAGTCAAACTGACGTTATCATCTTATTATAGTCTTGTTTCAACATTAGTCTTTGATTCGATTAAGTCAGTCGGGGATTTTTTTCATCAAGAGTTCGCCTGCATTTAATTGCTCTTCGTTATATTCTTATTACTAGTTCTAAAACATGAAAACAAGATGAACAAGAACAGTGACAAGAATTGACATACAACGCAACTCGCTGGGATTTTCTACTTGTCGAAACAATGAGATATAAGATTACAGAATTTTTACAGTTTACTATAATACGCAAGTAAACGGCTCCAATCTGACCTTACGTGCATGCATACATATTTAGCCAAAGTCAGATTCACATTCATCATAATTTTCTGCCTGAGAACCTGGGAAAATTATGACCAGGCTACTAAAAGTTTTTCATTTTCTTGTACTACCGCACAAGTGTGAATGAGCTCGCTAGTTATTTAGATAACAAAATTTACATTGGAGCATATCAAATCAAAGTATCTAATTGACTAAAGTATACACTACATAGCATATAGACTAAAAAAGCTAAAGGTAATCATTTCAACACAATTGCGGCAGTCACGATTTTGTCAATTGGTGCAGTTCCTTCGATACAGCAAAATGGCCAAAGCGCTAAGTCCATTTGTTACAACACCATCCATCACATCAACGTTAAAGATTATAAATGTATGGCTCTGATCAGTTTGTCAAACAAGTCAATATATCACATTTGGAAAAGTTACGGTTTTCCGGCCGGTTGACAAAAAAAATTGAATGCCGAGGGGAATCACCCTTTTAAATATTTCAAATCACTACCGAAAAGGTAATGTTGCTGATGCATAATAAGTAGTTGTCTTTGTCAAATGCTTTAAATTTATTGACGGATGAAAGATTTCAAATGGACTGTTAGAAAGAAGCCAAAAATTGATTGTTGCCAATTGTTGTCACTTTCCTGCCACTTGATGCCTGATCTGATGGAATAATGGTCATTTTACTTACATAGTGCCTATTTTAATTAGTACGTGCCTTGTAAGTTATTGCTTCTGGTGAACTATAATCTGTAGCGTCATAAAAATTAAATTCATGCAACAATCAACAATGTAAATAAATATCTGCAGAGCGCTTATTCAAATGCAGGGTAGTGCGAATTGCCTGCCTAACAGTAGTCCCTCCTGCGCGTGTGATGTCTTATATTATTAGTATTCTTTATGTATTTGCCAGTTGTTTGTAGAATGATGATGAGAAGAGTGAGAAATGGAAAATGAATTAATAGCAGCATAACACCAACTACTGAGAATTCTTTTGGAGTCCTCCTGTGTTTTATAGCTATGTTTGAACAACAAAGAAAGTTGATAACAATAATGCTTTTCATATCATATTGTACTTTGGCATAATCAGAGGAGGATATTTTGGCTACCGGCAACCCGTCATCATCACTCAGTCACAATTCAGAGCTGAAAAGTATCACACCAGCAGCATCATATTATTATCAGCAGCGACAGCAAAGCGTCCAAAAGCAAAAAGGCGATGGCTATACCACCAAGACAGGCCTTACCTTGCATTTTACATCATCATCGCCGCCAACAATCTTATCATCCACACTGTCCACAACAACAATGAAAAAAATTATAACGACAAAAGTAATACATTGTTGAGTTCACATTTGCATTTCTGCGCTCATCATCATCGGCATCTTCACTGTCGTGTCCCTACCGATTGCACATATTATCGTCATCATTAACATTTTTCAGGTACACGTATGTAGACAACATACAATATAACGTAATAAAATAAGCAAACAAGCCTTACTATATGCTATTATATAAGCCACTACATTATGTATGCGTTCTTCTGTTCTCTTTGATGCTGACAATAGTTATAATTGTTGTCTGTGTCACTGTGTCTCCAATCCTCCTCAATCGCTCCTTGTCGCCTCTTCCTTTGCGTGTTCACATGCACAAACAACAATTGTACCTTACCTTATACTACAACTTACGACGTTATTTCATTGTTTACTTTTTCATAGTGTACTTCAGGCTCGCATCGGATCACGTCGCATTTCGCATCATATTGCATAGACGCTAAAAGGATTCTTTCTGAAATGAATTTGATCTGATGATGGAATGAGAAGAAGAAGAAGCCGAGTTGGTCTTCTTTCAAGAGGATTGTTGCACAGGTAATAGTAATCTGTGTAAGCGAGCAAACCACTTTCGTTTTCATTTAACTTCAGCAACTGAAAAAAGACGGTGGTGCATGGTGTTGTTGAGTACGACTAACAACGTGCGTATGTCCACCTCAATAACAATAATATTTTTACAATTGCCTACGTCCTTTACCCTTTCTTCACTCGCGTCGCTTTTTTTCCTTTTTTCGTCCACAATAACAATTCGACATTCCTTATTAAATTGCATTATATTATATGCACTCGATAATAAAGTAATATTAATATTATTGAATATATATAACATGTTGGATATGTTTAGTGCAGTATTTGCTGATTAGCATTATACGTATATATACATGTTTTAGGAGATTTGCATATCAGTCAGTGAGTTTGCAATGCAACGCAACTAAATGTGTTCTTTCATTCCTTAACTACTTCTAAGAATATTTTACTGATAATCGATTTTTCCTCAGTTTGTTGAATGTCTGCCCAAATTGTTACGGCTCCAAAGTAAAGTACCTGCTGCCATATTCGACAGTGACACCAATCAGATCAGTTATTTCAAAGTGGTGAAATTAAAAATGCATGTAATCAAGATGGACAAGATCTAGTATGCACATTTTATAGGTATATTATTGGATGGACGTGCACTTTTAGTAGTCACTTTTTAGTGGATAACGGGGTAAGACAGAACTCACTCTTTCAGGCAGGTAACAGCTAATGTCATTCTATAAACCAATAATGTGTCATTGCTGATTGTTCTGCATGGTGAATGTTTTTTTTGTGTGTAACATACCTGCGTAGTGAGGAACGTCTGGCTGTGGTGAAAAAGTGACTCCTAGATAAATACCTATATTTACACAAGCCTATCCTATTGTTAGTCCTGGTCCTGCGTGGCGAACACAAAAGTGTCTTTTGATTACTAATGCCACTAAACTGTCCACCCTGAGATCAGAAGGAAAGTGGAAGTGGTCGAAGACAGGTGAAGTGGAAACGTGTGAAGTTTTGAGTAATGTTATACAGTCTCCTTTAAACTGTGAAATTATTTTCTGGACTCTGGATGTTTTTACATAAACTCAGTGTATAAAGAGCATAAATGTCCTTTGTTCAGTTCTTAAATTAAAGGTTTCGTGAAAAACTGCATACCACCATACTGAATCTGTGGGTACAGCTAAGGTCATTATGGTAAGTTCAGATTTTTATTTTAAGTGAAATTTTGTATGATAGCGAATTGTACACTTCCTGAATATTCAAAAATTAAAATTGGCAAATTCCAATTTTTTTCGTATAACAATGATTGTTTGTGCAACGAACTATTTTCAAGACATTTTTGTACTGGGTGCATTCAAACGATTTAATTATTATGATTTTTCGAACAAAACAAGCAGTTACTCTCAATTAACACACTTAAAAGGGATTATTAATGGATACTTGCCTGACCACTATACGCTAACCATGTTGTAAAATTACAATTTTATCTTTGCTAGCCCTATATTACCGTCATTACCTTGTCTGATTGATGTTTGTTAAATAATCAGGAGTAGAATGAAAATCGATTGATTAGCAAAAAGAAGAACAAGAGGAGTAACAACAAAAGTCACTCATGAAACGAGACAAAAGAGGTGGGGTGTTATGAGGCAAGGCAATGCAGAGGCTGTTGACCAGCACCAAAAATTAGGCAGTCAGGCACTCTGAATAGACCAGACAGCTAATATTTATGCCAAATTAGTTCCTGCAGATATTGTGCTTTTATTGTATCGTATACCCTAATAAACTAGTTGTTATGTTGTTGACGTGGTCGAGGCTCCAAATCACATTCTTGTTACAGTTTTGTAATATGATTAAAATCGGCTCATTTAATTCTCCTATAACCAACAATTAAATGGGAACAAATATCATGATAATAGCAGATTATATGAGTATATAAATATTGAAAAAAGCGGAGAGGCAATAAACTAGAAAGAAAATTGGGAGAGAACATCTTCCGTTTGTAAAAATATTACAAACAAAAAAGGGCTCACCATCACATTGACTTTTTGGCATTATTATTCAGTAGTACCACAATGTCCACAATATGTAATGACTCGTTGTGCATACATAATCGCTATACAATTGTTTTCTTAACTATTTGTAATACTTATCATTATTAGCATATTTGAAATCATGCCCAAGGGTATCGTTTTTTATAAATAATTTTCTCTGACAGTATAACCGTTCTGGTTATACTTGTCCATTCCACGTTTACATCACATCATAATCGAGGCAATTTTTGGTCTTCTGTGTGGCTCTTCTCCTCATTCTATCTATTATGATTATGACTTCGTGTGTGTATTGTGTATTAATGTTATTCGTTGTTTTATTACAGTAGATTCATCATCATTGCCGTCTTCATGACATGATTGCAGCGTGTAATGCAATCAATTTGCATGCTGCACATTATATGTCATTTGTACATTCTCCATTATACTTGATTCATTTTAATTTAAAAGGTGAAGTAATAAGTTGTCGTTGTCACTACCTCTTACACGAAATCACACCTTTTTTGTCTTCGCACTGTTGACAAATCAAAACTAAGAAATCGGTTTTCGATTCTACGTTGTTTATCGTTTGCGGATGTAGAATATTATTTTTAAAATATGAAATCATAAAAGGATTGATGGCAAATGGGAGAAATTCTTTTCCGTACATAGTTAGCAGCACATGACTTGTCCTAGTATTCAGACGTATTCGTGAAAGCTGGTAGGTGGCTGGGAGTACCTGGTGAGCTTATTGATTTGTTCCATTAACATTAAATTGGTAGAAGTTTTATGTTGATGAAAATGAGACTGTGCATTTTATTGTGCACTGCATTAGATGTTACTCCTTATGTCATCATCGAGCCTTCATGTCTCTGAAATTTTATTATTGATTCCTGAACCACACACAATGCTGAAAGCCGGTGATGTTGTTCGGCTGCAAACAGTGCGAACCTAATTTGTTTTTATGAGAACAAGTTTGTTTACTACCCTTACATGCATCCATATTATAGTTATGGGTCAACAAATTGTCATTTTTTTCTCAAAGTAAGTGCCATTTTGATGATAGGATGATGATCAGGAATATTTTGATGAAAAAACTGTAGAGAACAACAACAATAATAATATGAAGCTTCCACGACGGGCTCATCATATAAATCTATGGGGCTTATACTGCGGGTAACAGCTTACTTGTCTACGTAATCGTCATGTAGCAAGGTACAGTGATGTATCCAAAATCAAGTTAATAATCATTTTTTGACAACAATGATATTAAAATAATAATCATATGCAACACAAGATGATGATGATAATGCATTCACCACTTTAGCATCATCTTTAAAAACGAAAAAAATAACTTACTAATGTGTGTTTTGTAACTGCACCAAGCATGGATGGTGATTCAAAATTGTACGTGTTTGAAATCCATATTACCTACCCATTTGTATTACTGACTGTAGCCAGTTAGGGAAAAGATTTTTTGCAGGAGGGACGACAAAATATGCACTGTTGATTGTGTGACGTGTGACAAAATAGTTTGCATTCAATTTCAACAAATGTGTGTACGCAAAAATGCACAATTGCGTCTCTGGCATATGGATTTTACTCTTGGGTACTTTCATTACATTGTATCATGTGTCATTTTTGTTCATTGCTGTTATTACATAACCATGATCATGAGCAATAGAGAATTTAATATTTTAGAAAAATGCAATTTTTTAATGACAAAATTTATTAGCACTCAAGTGTGTGTGTTCATTCGTATATATTAAGATTGTTAGTCATTCCACGGCAAATTTTAAAAATGGAAGCACAGAATTATACTTTGTAATGTGAAGGATTACCTGTACTAGTATGAACTGCATCTCCCGTGATTAGGCATGTCCATCTACTACAGGCGCTAGTATGGTTATCTTTTTGGAAAACTCAAATTGCTCAACTTGTGCTCTTGTGATGCAAAAATGAGATAGGAATGAAATCGTGAAGATATGCATTTTGTCATAAATATAATTTTCCATATATTACTCTCAAAATCAATTAATTTAAACATATTGCATTAAAACTTCCGCTACTTTCATAGAAGTGGTTACACACAAGATTTTTACAGACAGACTGTTTATGTATAGTTACAAACTTCCAAATGACTATATAGTATGCGCATGATTATGTCGTAAAATCTATTGTGTTTAGTTTTAATAAGCGTCATAAATCATCGGAAGGGGCCATGCCATAATATTCTTTAGACTTCAAGCGAAACAACGAAGCAAAAAGTCCTGATGTACTCATCCCTATGGACAAAATATTTAAAGTGGCAAATATCGTAGATTTGCGTGTTTACAGATGGACAATGCTTACAGACAAAAACGCAAATTTGAAATATTCACAATTTTTGGCGTCGGAAAGCTCTGCAGTCTTTTAGAACAAAAATATGTGTAACAATTGAAATAAAGATACTCCCGCTTGATAATTACAGGGCTAAATTATTGTGGCTGTGTTTTTGTAGATCGTTCGTTGTTACATAAAAGATATAGAGTTTAAGTGGTCAATTTAAGGTAGACACGGCAGAAGCCAAACATACCCACTGCCTATTTCTTAAAATGCCTATATGTAGACGACTATATTTTATGGAAAAATGAAATACGATCTGAAATTAGCGCTGATGGTCAAGCTACGTAAAAGAAAAATGGAACATTTATGTAAAATCTCAACAATACAACTTTTCCTCTTGCATGGGTTAGCTCATAAAAATAGCTACACATTTTTGCTCTCTCTTTTATACTGAAAACTTGTAAATTGTAGATGACGATGATTTAGAGATTTTGACGATAGTGTGATGAGAACAAACTTCCAGATTTTTTCCTACAAAACAGAGAAAATACAGGCAGGTGGATGAAGTGGTAGATTACTATCTGGGAGAAAAATGGAAACAAAACGTGATGTTTAGTTAGCTACTGTGAAGGATACTAAAGCTTAATGTTCCTTAACCTATGTTGTATTTATTCATGTTTAGCTTATTAAGCTTTCCACTTTGCGTTTACATGAATAGAAATTCTGCTTATCATTTATGAGAATCTACACGTCCCATGAGTGTGTTTGAACTATTGCATGTGGACAGCAAGAGAATCGCTGGAAAACTTAGAAAACAAATGTTCTTAGAATAAGGCAATGTGAGCACATGTATATTGTGTGCATTCATTTATTTGAATGAAAAATATGAAACTTTATTGGAATCATCCGAAATATCTTTCTATTCAAACATCTCTCCTTTTGCTCAGGCCATCTTAACAATTTAAAGTAGGTATATTGTGAGATTTGCAATTTCCAGCAGCTGCTCAGAGGAAAAGGAGTTCCCACAACATTAAATCAAAGCAAGAAAGCTGTAATTGTATCCATCTTTTATTCCAGTGCAAATTACAGTAGTAAAAGGTTGGATGGATGGATTGCCCGAGATATGTAACAACAACAATACTATGTATGTATGTTGTCTAACTCCATATTATGCCTTTCGTGTCATTTATGATTTACCTTAATATATTTTTTTTCTATGATGGATGGATACCTAAACAGGTAAAAAAGAATGCTTATTAGTTTCACACCAGGATGACGAAATATAGCCAGCAGCAGCAGAGTTCAATAGCAAAACTTTATTGTCTTCATTATGCGGCCATTTAGTTGGGGCACTGGTCAAGAACATGCTATTATTATTTTCCAAAAAACCGGCGTCACTTTATTTTCATGTATACTTTAGTAGCGGAGGCGGATAAAAGATAAGCTGGCTCACGGCATGAGCTACTTTAGAATTTAGAACCGCATAATAACACATCAGTAAGCTACGCTTGGATTAGGTTATTTCACACGTGTTTCTCTATTAAGTAAAGTAATACAATAATCATGAATGATCTTTGTGTGTAACAAGCTACATCTCATATCTTCATAATATGCACCATGATCCTATTTGCACACATCCAACATCTTTGTTTTCTTGATGATGATAATATATGATCGTTATTATTATGAGTACGTATATATTATGCATCCTTATTTTTTGTTGATATTTTTTTCAGATCACGCAATCTTCCAGAATAAGGAGCTCTGTTGGTAGTCGTACTGCAGCAGTACAGAACAGAAGTGGTTGCAGCAGTGGTGGTGGTAGTGGGAGCAGAAGATCCTATTACAAACAGGAAACAATGCCTGGAATATTAATAAAAACGCTGTCATCGTCATCATCAACAGGATTTGCAACAGTGCTTCTTCTCCTTTCAATCTCAACGTGTGTGGTGCTTGGAGGCTATCCACCAAGTTCCTATTACCCAGCCAAGAAATATCCGTATCTGCCTGCCCCACCTGGAGAGACTCCGTCCTGTGCAAAACATGGGTCTACGTTCTGTGAAAAAATTGAAACATATCCCACGTACGTTTATAGTTAAATACGTTCATTACCATTGCCAATTTTGTATATAAAAGCAACATCTCAAGCTTGGATTACAATATTTGCATAGTCGAACAAAAAAGATTGAGATCAAATTGAAAATTAGGATCACGTTTCATATTGCCAGAATATTTTTTTGCCATGCTATACATACATTGTGGCCATTACATTACATTAATACATAGAGATAAATCACTGATAATGAGTAATTAACTTTGAACATGGCTGTCAGCAGTATCAAAGGATTCCCGTTTCATTCGTCATTGGCTTTTGATAATTAAAGGCACACAATGGAATAATTAAAAACTAAAGTCAAGTTCAATTTCAGATTGTTATTTTAAACTTGGCTTGATTAAAAATGGAGATCATGTCATGGGTAAGACAATCTGACTTTACTCAAACCGTTTGCCTCTTTTTAACAGCATCATCATCATAAACAATAAGCAATAAAAAGTAACAATAAAATTCGTTTGTAATGTTTTTTGTATGCGAAAAGCAAAATGTGTTTATCGGGAAGTCCCCATGCTTCCGTTACCTAATCGAAAACAAGGGTCATACACTAATTGTTAATAGGGGCTCTCCCTCTCTCAAATTAATTGGCAAGCAATAATGAGATACTTTATTTTGCTGACATGACATGACTCCTTTGCTTCCGTTACCTAATAGAAAACAAGGGTCATACACTAATTGTTAATAGGGGCTCTCCCTCTCTCAAATTAATTGGCAAGCAATAATGAGATACTTTATTTTGCTGACATGACATGACTCCTTTTTGCCATGATTAACATTCCTAATTACTTCTGTGTAGCACAGGCCAGTCTGATATATTTTTGTGTCAGTTTCATAGACAGTTTTTTGCCTGTTAAATTGTCATTTGAAGGGTGGTGAATGGTTGTAGCTAGTCATATAGATTGGTTACCTCCTTGTTGGTTGGCCAGTGCATGTCCATTTTATTTAAAGTCAAATTGTATTTTTGAAGATGCTTGCATAGCGGCGTTGCTCACGTAGGTTTTTATAGTTTGTCGTGAGTATATCTACCTTGAGCCAACGATCGATTTGTTAATTGACTTGATGAATGACACGTTTGTATATGAATATGGGTTTTATTGCTTAATATCTTTGTGTCAACAATTACCAAACAGAAGTAATAGTAAAATCTGCTGCTGAATATTTCTGCACTTCTCTTTTCCCTTCGTCTATTGTACCGCCGATAACAATTGAAAATAATAATATGCAATAATGGTCCATATTTACTTGACTTGAGAATTGCAATTGCCAAATGACATTGCACCTCGTGAGCGATTATGAAAAAATCAAATATTGACTTTTGTAATGAAAAGAAGAAAAAAACAATTAACTTTTTGCTTGGTGCATGGAAGTAAAATATCTGACAGTGAGTTGAGTGTTTGGGATAACGAGTACTTCATATATAAATGCCTACTTCACATGATATAGCATATTACAAGGAGTTCTTATTACGAATTCTATAAGAATATGTATGAAATATGTGTTTCTTTAAAAGTTATCCAGGGTCAAGAAAAGGGCCCTGTAGTTTTAGAACTTTTTTGTCACTGATAAAATGGAAAATAACCTTGCTTGGAAGTATTTAATAGTAAATCATTGTATGTTTCCTTTTTAACTATGCAGGGAAGTGGTATCATATCTCTTGTACAAATACGGATCAACTTATCAACAATTCTTACGAAGTGAGTCAGAGCGCGACTTTTTTCTGATCTCACAAACCTATGGTCCTGCTCCCTACGAGGGTGGCTACAGCTCTCCCAATGATAAGCCTTATTATAACAACAATAACCATAATCAATACAACAACAATGGAAATTTCCGGAATGCCAACAATAATCAAACATCATCCAGTGGCTACCCAAACTCTTACTACAACACCAACAACAATAACAACCGACAGCAAAGAGAATATGGAGGATACGGGGGTGGAAATGGTGGGGGATATCAATTTGCAGCTGCAGCAGTACCTCCCATGATTCAATCCATGTGGTGGAATCACCGCGACTCAGTAACCAGCCGACCTGCATATCCATACATCCAACAGCACCGGGGTGGCTACAGCAGAAGAAAAAGACAAGTTTCTGGAGATGGACAGGTATGACACATGAATGACAATGATCGTCACCATCCCATTCCTTACAGGAGAATTAAGTGATGCGTAACTTGTTTTGTGGCTTGTAAATTTTTGCAATATGAGAGTGACGTGAGCTTGCATATAGCACATTAACCTGTGGAAAAATTTTGCAAGTGACAGAATGAAAGACTTTCTGCCTGAGTAATTTCAGCAGTTTGCACACTTGCGTTTTGGTTGGATATTCCTGTATGTCAGTTTGCTTTTGTTCTTGTTGTTTTGGAAAATCCAGTCACTTCCTCCCGTCTTTTGCTACTACTTTGTAACGCAAAGTCATAAATTGATCATGTATACACAATTAATTTGATCCACTGTTTTTCTACTTCCATGCAGCTCTGCCCCACACGTTCAAACTTCATCGCTCCCCAGGCCGCAATGAACAACGAAGGAAATTGGATGTATGTAGTTAACCTGGATGATCCTCGCTACTTGCAAATGGTTCGTGCTGAATTCTGTGCGAATGGGGACGGATCACCATGTAACGGTGTGTGCAACGTGGGACCTGGTGTTCGAGCCTCTTGTCGCCAAAAATATGTTCAAAAGCGCCTAGTGGCTTTGGATGGCTCTGGAGAGAGATTTCTTAATGATGTTTTCTGGTTTGCACATTGTTGTGTTTGCCAGGTTAATTAAATGAGTAAAATAGAAGTGGGTTCCTAAATTCGGTATTATTTTGCAAAAAAAAACCTTATTACAATAGAATATTTTGATTTTGGCAATATTTTATGAGATTTTTATTTTGTTTAGTTACATGTACTTTTTGTTCGTTTTTTTGTTCGGCATATCATGTCATAATTTTTGTTATTTTAATTATGAAAATGTGGTCCAAAAAGTCGAAGATGTAGCAAATATCATTCTTTTTACAGGTAATTAAAAGTAGTCCAATTTTATAGTTTGGCAACAACAGTTCATTATAAATAAAATATAAAACATTTTATATTCATGGAATGGTACAATGGACAATATGCATCAGTCTAATGTATCAGCACAGGCTACTTCTGTCTGGAACAAGTTTCCATTCCACAACAGCACGTACACTTATGTACTGTTTTAGGCTTAGATATATTTTGTAGTGTTTGTTATCATCATAATGTACTTCACCCTTCCACATTGTTCATTTTTATTTTTAGGCAATTTCAACTCTGAGGATTTACATTCATTACCCAATCCTACACTACTTTGCAATATAATTATATCTACCTATTGTTTTATGTTTTACATGATTACACGCTTTTTGTCTCATTTGTATTAATAATAAACACGTTATGTTTACAAATTTAGTTGGTATTTTGTAAAATGAATGTTTTTGATAAGCCATTCGTATGAATTGTAATAGGTCTAAGTAGTTTTATGATGGGTACATATCGGAATACTTTTTAGATTTTTTGTAAGTGGAGATGAGTGTGTCCGTGTGAATGCTTGTTGTAAATAGTTGTAGAGTT
>JAHZMV010001125.1:0-20939 GCA_027743765.1 Coecobrya sp. COE2 | reverse complement strand
TTTTATATTCCATCAGCAACAGTATTCACTTACTATATTATTATAATGCTAATGTAAAAGTAATTTGTTGTTGTTTGTGGGAATAAACTTAGCATAATATTTATATGACTGTATATATGAACTACCTTCACACTACACGGTACAGATCTACGGTTTGATGGGAATAATTTCATCATGCGTGCATCTAAACACCATTACCGGTACCGCAAAGAACCTAGAATAATATATAGCACTAATGTTGAGAGAGACAGGCAGGACCAATAACAAAAGGGAATAAACAGGGAAAAAGCGTTCACTCTCACTCTCAGCTGCCACTTCATTCTTTTCACACCAATCAACCATGAACGATAACGGCAGAGTAGTTGCTGCTTTCCTTTCCCAAGATCCAAATATATATTTGTGGTAGCTAAATGTTGTGTTTGATGTGGATGTAAAACTAGAAAGCAGCAGGGGTTGATGTGATCCATTGTATTCCCTTCTCCTCTGATGGCATAAATCATTCATCCTTGGATTCTTGAATGTACTAAAAGTGTGCATTGTGTTGGGTTGCCCATTTCTCTTCCGCCATTCAATCACTGAAGAATACTCACGTTGGATAAAGTTCTTCGACAGTATGCATTCAAATATAGCGTTATTAATGCCTGCATAATTTCTCTAATGTTGCAGTTTTGTGCTGGATGGTGATTTAATTTTTTTTTTCAAAACGAGCATAACAAACAGGGGAAAGCTGGAAACTACATTAATATCATGCATATTAACATTTTGCGGTGATAGCATATATGAATATGATGCAGTTTCTCATGGAGGCATTCCCTCATGAGCAGAAAATCTGAACCATTTCAGGCATATTTCATCCGTAACGGAAGAAAGGAATCAGAAGCTGATGAGCGGTGCTATATATAACTCAGCACGCACCCTCCTGGAAATGGCTTCATCATGTATGAAACACTATTGCCAAAATACAAGCCCATTTTGTATCCAGTTAGCTTCTTCTTAAGAAGTATGTACCGCTGTTACAGGAAACGGGACAAGCAGGGGTAGTGACTTTGGATTTCCTGTTCTGCTGTCCGACTAATGAGCTTCTATTTCAATTTCAAAATGGGCTCTTCATCCGTTCCAAATACAACTTTCACTCTTATAAATCATAGGATATACTGCCTCTCTCACATATTATGCTACTATACTATCCTAAAAGTAACCTATGATGTTAGTCCGCGTATACACTACATAAAAGAACTTGTTATGAAGTATTCAGCCAGTTTCCAAAAATTGTCTAACTACTGCCTTTTCACAAAATGTATCTAATAAAATCTTTATCAAGAGAAAGTAAGCAGGAAAATTCTAGTAGAAAACAGAATAAAACAAAAAAAAAGATATTATGTGTTCTTCTGCTATATCCCACACTGATTTCTCTGTAGATTTCCTTTTGGTGTGGCAAGTATCATACAGAAAATTATATTAAAACTAATAGTCTCTTCCTCTAGTTAGTTTTTTCTATACAAAGACACTTGGAATAATTGATGTGTTATATATGTATATATGTTGGACTCTCTTTTGGTGGTGTAGCAAGTATCATACAGAAAATTATATTAAAACTAATAGTCTCTTCCTCTAGTTAGTTTTTTCTATACAAAGACACTTGGAATAATTGATGTGTTATATATGTATATATGTTGGACTCTCTAGCCTCCTGGTGGAGATAAGACTTGACTACATTTACATTAAACTTGCAGTATTATTATATATGAGTAAAAGCACTCAGGCCCTTCACCTCTTTCCTACTATAGTCAGTGCAGCAGTTGCCCAAATGGTAAGTGTTGTCCGGAGAGAGAAAAGAGTTCTAGAGATACATAAAGAGCAATACACAGAGGAAAGCTTTTACACACCACCATGCATACCACTTACACATATATATACAATGGAAGTATTAAAGCGGAAACTAAAGAAAAAAAATCTGGATAGCCGTGATGTTGGTATCATTTAGGAGTCCATTTATTCGCATGGTCTACCAAAAGTGAACCAAGAGTACAGGCCTGAGTTTTTTTGGTTTCCTCCTGAAAATATCTACTGATTTTGTCTGCACTTGGTGAGTAAAGTGAGTCCATTCAACGTGTGTGTACATTGTTAAATAAATGACCATACAGACACAGCACACAGTGTTAAACAATGCCTCTTTTGACACACATAGACAATGATGGGGATCTTATCATTATCATCAGCTGCCCATACTTATACAGTCTACCCATTCACAGAGTATTCCTGCACGCTGTCTGCTTTCTTTAGTTTTTGTTGTATTTGATTTTGGAAAGGAAGCTAACTTTCTGGAAACGATATACGTCCGGAGGTTTCACAAGAAAACGCACCTTATATGCCTGATACTGAGCGTGCGTGTGTTTATATGAGGTTTATATCTGTGTTGTAGGGAATAATCTGTGGTGGATGTACACCATAATCATTTGCGTTCGTCAGTTTTTTTTCAGCTCACTATACACTAATGAAAGAGATTGCTCTTTACTTTTAATTCTCGGTTCTCATTTCGTTTTGATGATGATGCTTATATTCAGGACTAAGCGCGTGGTCTACTCTACACAACATTGTAATTACCACCGCCGATACTACAACCAACTACAGCAGCATTCATACACCGTAGTATCCCTATCATCGCCGTCAGGAATGGCTAGAGAGTGGCTTGATTAGCTTTCTTTAGGAAAATAGAGTAGAATTTTCAAAAAGGAAGTAGAGAATGAGAAAAGCTGCAAGTGACTGCTGGGCTGTTTTTGCTTCTCTTCTCATGTCACATACTTCTCCCCTCTGTTTCTCATTCTCATATAATACAACTATACATGCTACTATACTTTACTTAGCACTTGATATCCGAACATATTTCAATAAAATGGTCCATCATGGAAGCAGTCGTGATCATGTTTCCTCCAATCCTACATCATTTTGACTATGACTGAAGTGGACTAGTTCCGTTGGTGTGTAATAATAATAACTTTTCATACAAACAACTCTTAGAAAAAGGCAGCACACGCAAACAAACAACATTAAAAGATGCCGTGTGTCCTCATGATGATGAGAATACAGACACTTTATTTCCCTTTATCCGCTGTCGCTTTCTACTTTTCACAAAAGGTAAAGCTGCATGCACATATGCTCTTATCTTTACTCATCCTATTTTAAGCCAAACAGCAACTGGAATGTAATATTCATTTTTGAAGGCTCGCAATTTCTCTGTTTAGTGGAAAGACTTTTCACCACCACCGGCATCATCGTGATGAGTTCTCTCATTCACCATTCATTGTTGCAAAAAGAGAACAACCACTTTATAATGTACACATTAGAGCTTGCTATGAAGAATGTATTGCCTGTGCACAAATAATACACCAAGCAGGCATAATCATAAGACATTCAGACGAACATGCTTACACAAGTTTTGGCATGTATTACCGTGGTGGTGGCGGCGGTGGTAGTGGGATTCAGGAAGTGCTGGCAACCGTGCTGACGGGACGAACTATTCCTGGGGTAGCTCTTCCGGTTGAGAAAAGTCTGGTGAATTGAAACGAGGCCACTAAGGGGAAATCATCGACTAAACTCGGTGAAAGCTGTAACTTTTTTGTGGTAATAATAAAATACTTATCTGCTAACAACATTTGATTTTTTGCTACCCTTTGTGCCAGTTCTGTTTTTGCAAGATGAACTGTAAATCAAAACGAGGGAGAAGAGACGAGTAATGTTCTCAAAAGAAACGTTTATCTTATTCGTCGTAGGAGCGAACATTGTGGTCTTGTGGTGCCATAAATGGCCTAAGCCTGGTTATAATAATAAGTAGAGTAGGACACCACACTGAAGTAAGTGCTTTTAAAATTAATCTTATCGTAGCCAGTTTAACATGGAATATTATATCCGTACTACTGACTTTAGCCTTTTCATTGTAAATAGATATACGACGGAAGCGTATATAATAAAGGACAATCGAGTGAATTTTATAGGGCTACAACATTGCCTATAAAGAAACTTAATGCTGGGGTGGAGATGATCTCATATTTCCCTTTTTTGTGATACTGATGGCATGAGTGAGATGCAAAAATATTCTTCATACATTTTAAGACTTGGAAATCATGATTTTGTTATAAAAATACAACTTTCACCTGCATAGACAGTATCAATTTCATGATTTTTTTACTGAGGGCAACAAGATCTATTCTCCCTTTCTGAGTAACATTCTTAGCGAATGATTTGAACAGGCAGAAATGAAGCGTGAGTTACAACTATGGGCAAATTTAACGCGTAGTTTAGCTTTTAGGTTGATTCAATGCTATATATTCCAAGAAATGTATTGTACTTTTTCTTTCCCAATAGGGGAGCATTATTCCCATTCTTATTTGACTGGCTTATAATCATGTAGGCTAGTCCCTGTAGTATTTTTTCCCATAGTTGTATCAGCACGAGGTATATTTTTTAACAGACGTGATCCAGTGAAGAGTGTAAAGGAAGTTATGAAACCACTTTTATGAATATAAGAAAAGCAATGACGCGGCGGTCGAGTTAAGAAATTTACATAATTTCATCTTCACGAAGCCGGGATGCCAGGCATGCTTCACCGCTTGACTGAATAGAAAAGCACGTCGACACAGGCACTGAGGCTATATATCACAGTACATGTATATCTGTCAGTATGATACGATGAGTGAAAAAATCTTGAAGGAAAAGAAAAGCGTTTGGTAAGATAATAATATTGTGCGTGCGAAGAACTACATGTTTTTCTTTTATTCAAGTTCGTTGCTTTTTCTGGTCTGGTGAATGATTTCCCATGAAATTGTACATGGTACATATAACATTACATCCCCATACACAGTTGGCATCCACTTCCATATGCAATGCGAACATGATAGATATATTGATATATTTTTGCTTTTAAAAATATTACTATATCGATAGATTCCTTATGAGCGAGATCCGAGTGATGATAGGCAAAGGCAACAATAGTTCAAAACTGAGAAAAGTTGGAAATAATGCGGGCGGAAAACATCACATTCATTGTTGTAGTGGTTCGGGTCTAGTCTGCATGGCATGTGGAAATATTACAATTACCACCATTCTTCTATTCAGTAGTACCGCATAGCGTAATGTACACATTGGAATTCAATCAAGTTTACCGATCTCCAACCGAGTGGCTAAAAGTTTCCACGGTGGAGGGATGAAAAGCATACCGCAAAGATGAAGTCGACAGGCGGTTCTTTTCTGTGAATCTCTGAAATTTGAGTATTTGACTGCGTAGGGAAAGTGGGCAAAGAGATGAGGATACAAAGATCTCAACGATGAAACTATATCTTGATAAAGTCACCGCTTATATCAACAGATAATAATACGGCATTTGCACGGAAACATCCCTCACCTACCACTACACAAGTTTTTATAAGGCACTTATCTCCCGCTCATCATAGAATCAAAGAAAGCTTTACGTTTTTAACTTGAGGCTGTTATGTTACCTGTGCCTGTAATACCGATAGTGATATTGCATATAGTGATGGCTTTTTATAGAAAGTGCCTACAACCAATGCCTTAAATTGTGTAAAAACTTGCTTTTTAGCTTTTAGGGAAGGAAGCGACGTTAAGCAGTTAAAGGAAATATATAGTTCCGTTGATTTTACCAAAGATCTCAAAAATTGATCTTTTACGGAGCAGCAGACACAGTTGTTGTAATATTCTCGTACAATGTAGTTAGGCAAACGTTGCTGCTGCTGTTGCAAAAGTCTAAAATAACGATACTGACATTTCGCTTTAATATCAATGGCCCTTTTTAGTTTCCATTCTCTTTTTTTCTGTTCCCGTCTCACAAGGGAATAATGGCAATGGGAAAGTTGTAAGAAGAAAGTTTGAAAATAAAAATAGAAATGGCGAATCGAATGGCACAACTGTACATTTACACAATTGTAGTGAAAAGGAAACAAAAAACTTGTCCTTGTTGAGCACCTCTCGAGCGTATCAAAAAATCAAACCTGGAAGAGAGATGTTCATACTTACTTACCAACGACAGAAAGTATTACTTTTGATTTTCTTTATTGCATAAAGACCTTTAGCGAGCAAGACAGCGTAAGTTGTTCGCTGTACACCTCTCTTCGACTGTAATGTCGCCTGTAATAAAGTGGATGACTTTGCCTGTACACGCAGAACAAGAAGTAGAAATGATGGTGATCTTGTCTTGTCTTGTCTGCTCACTTCTTTTGAGCATGTGAGTATGTGGTTCAAAGAAAAGGGCATTCCCAAGAGGAAGAGCTATGTGCAAAGTTTAGAGCGTGCACTTCCCCTTTCTTACAATTTACTCACTATTTGATAGTAATGTAATATAATGTGCTGTAATGATCTATACACTTTCCGAGTTGAATACATTATGGAGAAACTTTTCATATTTTACCCATTTCCGTCATTTGTGCTAAAAAGTAGCCAACTTGAGATATGATCAAAGGTATGTATAATATTGTGTTTGTATCTATAAGTTTTTAATAGCAATAGTTACTACTTTATTAAAATATAACATTAAAATACATTCTTTCAAATTCTAAAGAATTTTTACCCTTATTTTACTTGGTAAATTGATCTTTGACTACGCTCTGGTTGAAACTAACCTAAGGTAAAAGCAAAGAAGCAGAGTAACTAGAACTCTTGCATTATGAAGATTTATAAAAGTGTCTAATAAAAGCATTTTGGAAACCTACCTCTAAACAAGGATATAGTAGTAATATGAAACGAAATGGATGAGTCTTAAGAATATAAATGTACATCTTATACTTATACGATTAGTGAAAAGAAGATATTGAACTTTTCTGATATTTATAGATATTTTTTTATAAAAATAACGGTGAAATTCCAAACGAGAAAGGACAAAGTTTCATCGCCTCACTTACATCTGAGCCTCAAAACATTTTGCAACCTGCGTCTGTTTGTTAAACGTTAAATGATTCTGCTGCATGTACATATGTTAAGCATATATCGCATCTTACAGTGCAGTATTGTGACAGGGGAGAAAACAGACAGACATGTTGCTTTTGTGAAACTCTGGGAATGTTTTTACTTCTGCCAACGTCATAAACAGGCACACCATATTTCAAAGAGTAAAAACAACTATGGCAAACAAAAGAGTACACAAGCACAGAGAAAACTTAGTCCAAAGTTCACTGCTGCAGTAGGATTTACTTAGTTTCGTCACATTTTGTAAATCGGCCCATTTATTTTAACAAAATTCAAAGTTCAAGAAACTTTTTAAAAAGTTTGCAGCAAAAGCAGATCATGACATTTTATGTAGATTCTCTAGGTGAGGGGAGGGGATTCACTTGAAATTCTAAACCAAATATTTAAGTATAAGCACCTCACGATATATTTCTCATTTATAGACGGGTTACATGTTAGACTATACTCAAAAATTGTAACCTCACCTCGTAAACCATCAATCTGTGCGTGCCTCGAAAGGCAAAGAAACAAAGTATGAATTTTCCTTCAGGGGACGCTTTCATTCAAAGTTACTTTACATGCCAAAAGGAAAAACTGACAAATACACGTTTCCTCCTCGGAACCATTAATTTTTTGGGAGCCTCTGCTGCTGTTGGGAATGCCTGGTGCAGTGTCCCACACAACTTTTATTTCATGTTAATGGTCTCTTTTTTGCGTATTTACCATAATAGAACGTGAGTAACAGGGAGTGACATTCCAAATCGTAAAAATAGCCTGTTATGCAACAAAGACAATAGAAATAAGCATCACAAGCTAGCAAGTAGGAATTCTTACCTGGGACGATATCGGATGTTGTTGTCGTCTGAGCGGATGAGATTTGACAGTTTATGAATGGTAAGTGGAAAACCCACAACCAGAATATCCAACCACGTTTCATCATGGCCACATGTAAGGAATATTTATACAGAACAGGGATTTATTGGTGAGTATTATTTATGCAGTCACAGTCGAAGTTTTTTTTGCGAGTGCAACAGTTTTTTGTGTGGCAATTTGTTTATTCTAGAAGCAAAGTCATATGAATATGCAGATAATTTTCTCTAATTCTAGTTCATAGTTGGAAACAGCAGAGGCTTCATTGCCTGTATTTGAGAATGTCTTGTTCCTTTTTCTTTTCAGCGAACCTCACTATCCTTAGGGACACTGGCATCGATGCTTATTTATTGTAGTTTAGGAGAGTTTAGTCGATAAAACAATATTTTCATGGGAAAAGTCAGCACAGCAACAAGTCGAATTGGATCTCTGGTCCGACTTTCACCAGTGAAAATCTCGCATAGCCAGCGCAAAGCTATCTACACACAGCTTAAGCTACGCTCACCGACAATAAACTGTTTTTGGCAAGAATCGTACAGCAGCAAACACTAAGGTTTCAGGTTTTATGATACACCCAACAAAAATAAATCTATATAATATCCACCTTTACAACAACAGCAGCAACACACGGACAGACAAACACACTCTGCCTGACTGTCTGCTAAAACGTACACAAGAAATGGAATCGACAGAGAAGATGTTACTAGTACGCACCAACCTAACCAACTTTCTGTGGTATTGCGGTTTCTTTTCGGGCGAACATAAACAAGTTGAAAAAAGGAAGTCTGAGTCTAGACAAGGACGCACACTAAAATCTGAAAAAGGTAGTTACTCGTGAAAATGAACAGGTCCTTTTACCCTTTCTGGTCATGGATGTGGGAAAGAGGAAACGAAGGATGGATGAATATTGCAGAGATGAAGAGAAAGTGAGGCAAAGGGGCAAAAGAAGATTTTTCACGGATTTTCCTTTGGGACGGACGTAATGATGCTTTCTGTAACTGAAACTAATGTAAATTGTATGTTAATTATTACAAGGGAAAACTACTTTTCACAGAAGGTTAAGCAAAGGAGTTTTCTTTTGGAGCTTAGTTGTGTACAAAACGAGCAAGTGTGATAATGAGAAAAAATACAGGAGTGTGGGTAGCAGTAAATGTATTTTTGAAGTAAATAGGAAACAACCAACGGGAAAATGTTTCCACGCGAAGCTTTCTCTTCTGACTCTTATTCGCTATTAAAGCTGTGTGCGGAAGCAGGAGCGTGTTTTCAGCAAATAAGCTGCTTCGTTGAGAATAGCGGTGGGTATAGTTGCTTAAAACTCGTCTCTCTGCGTCTACTGGTAAAATAGGAGCTGTGAAGTGGAAGAGTGCCCGTGGCAGTCTGAAAAGAAAGTGTCTCGGTGATCTCATGGATACTTGGTGGTGAAGGAGGAAAAGAGATAGCAAAGAGTCGTGGTGGCAGGGATGGCAAAGTAAAAGCGCTTGGCTTGCTTTGCGTTTGGCTGACTATCGTGCAGACTAGAAAATGGTTATTCTCGCTGTCATTTTGATACCACTTTTCCCTTTCACTGTGTTTCTTTTAGAACCTCTCCTCTCCTCTAAAATCGTGTTTACATTGCTTTCACACATCTACCCATAAAAATTTAGCACAACCGCAATTACTTTCTTCCTTGCACTGTAAATACAACCTTTTTGGAGAAACAATAATACCATTTCTAATAATGAAGATATCTAATTCGTTTCGCTGCTTTGTATAAATAAAATGCTATACAATATAGAAGTTGAGAATATTTTTAATGAAAAAAGTATTTCATATGTTAAAAATGATGCCACTATATAGTGCACCCAGAAGTGCGTACCGTTCCTTAATTTCAACCGGGTAATACCGACCCTGTTTTTACGAATAGCTTTTTATGCCCAAAATCTGAAATACAAATGATCGTTTCATATGAGATTCAATTTGAAGTGATCTCATTTATAATTAAAATGCAGAAATGTTCCATTTGATGCGCTTTCTACAAAGTTGAGTATATACTGATGATGTACACTTGTGCTGTTAACGTTCTTTGTTGTACCACAAGAAAATGTTTATTGTTGTTTCAAGTCGATTTACGCTGCCCCTTCGCTAAAGTTTCCCCAGATTGAACTTCTCCAACTATCTGAATGAAAGAGAGACTTTTGTAAGTTTGGAGGTGCGGAAAGTTTGCAATGCGGAGGTGTATAGGCTATATACACACAGGGCAGCAAATGGGAAATAGATGGTCGCTAGCTTACATTGCTTACATCCCCAAAAGAGTAGTTTGTTCCTTCCTGAAATGTTCCTTTAAGGCTTTTCGTATAAAGACAGATAAATCTTTAATCTGTGCTGTTTGACCAAAGACAAAAGAAAGCAATGAACATCTGTCCAAAGACTTTGTGTTGTTGTACGGTTTTCTTAAAACCATTACATTCTTTGCTGGGTTTTATTTAAAGAAAAATTAAGCTTGTATTTCTTTCTTGTAATTATGGAATGGTATAAACTCTTAGCCTGGTGGAGTAGTCCGTCTTTTTACATTGATGTTCTTTCTATATTGCAACTTTTGCAATTTATCAACATTCTAGCTAAAAGAATACCAAACAATGAAAAGCCAAGTCAATTTTCAAAGGAAAATTAATATTAAGGTCGGATTTTGATTAAAAACAATTATGCACATTTGGTGTTTGAGTACCAATAAATCTACAGCCGGTGTATTTATGACCTTCATGTTAAAAATAATACTAAGGACGAATATAGTTTCAAGTTTCATTTTTAAATTGATTTTATATCTACACTCAAGGATACAATTTCCATCATCATCTAACCACTCTGTGCTGCTGTCTAGTGCATTGAAGCTGTAGCTTGTGAAACAGGAAAATGTATAAAATCTCGCCAAGGTTGGATGTTCATGTAAGTGAAAGTACAGGATGACGGCTTGTATGAATCTAAATAAATTATAGGAACACGGACTAAAAGTTCTTTGGTGCATTTATTTTTTCATTTAAATATAACGTATTACTAATAACATAATTCATATATTTAGTTATATTTGAAAGAAATCATTTATACTAATATGTTCTGTCATTCCATATTAAAATAAAATAACCAAGTAAAATAAGAGAATAGAACAAGTTAAATGAGAAGTAAAACTAAAAGTTAGTCTGTTTTAAAAATCAGCTACGTTCATGCGTCAACATCTCCTCGGTTCTGTAAAAGCACAAACTTTCTTTCCCAACAAACCAGGAATCATCAAAAGTATAATAAATGTAACTTATTTGAAAAAACATTACCTTGTACTGCTACAAAGAGTAGAAAAAGCTATCTAATGAAAAATCAAAAAAACGATTGTCTTACCGAGACACGACCTAAAAGTAAAATAGTATAAAGAATAATATGTTCAAAAGTTCACGAGAGATGAACAGAAAAGTAAAAAGATGGACAGATTTCATGTAGTGAGTTAGTAATTGGTGCGTAGGTGAAGTAAATTTATAAGTAAATATTATCTAAGTTTTCAGTTTTTTGTTAGTGCATAGTACGTTGGGTGTTTGGTTATAATTTCCTAAATCATTTTGTCGATTTATGATGCTCAGTAGCTCAGTTGATCAATTTGAATTCATTTTAGTGAGTTTATACGGTCTAGTTGTCTCTGGAAATGCTCCAAATGTCCTTGTTAATTTTTGTGCTTTGGGTAATAAAGTCCTCGTCGTGGATAATTTTTCCGATGCTATTTAACATTTCTAGTAGGGCACCCTTCTTTAGATTCATTTGTTCTTCACATAATTGGATTTCTTTGTTGTCACTAAACTCCTTGACCATGTTCAAGTACTTGTGTACAGCATTGTTGTTCTCCATGTAGAAAAGTGTTACTTTCTTTGCTTTCTTCTGAAAATTCCAAAAGGTGAAAGATTTGCATTTAGATTGTTTGGCGAATGTTTAGAAAGTATGAAATGTAGAAAATGCCAATTCTGGTATGAATAATAAGACTTACTGGATTTGTGGAAAAATACATTCCTGCAAGAAGTCGGCCTTTGCAATCCCTCTGTAAAATCGACTTGAAGTCATACAGGAGGTTTCGTCTTTCAGCAAAGTCCACTCCACTGAGAAATGGTCGTCCAACAAAAATTAAATTGGTCCACCCACTTTGGTAGTCCGATTTGGTTTCAGTAACACTCCAAGAGACATAATCAGCGCTGGTCACTGTGTACTCGTACTCTTTCTTTTTCTTCCCGTTGTCCTCTTGCACAAAGCACCCTGCAATGAAATGGCATAAAATTGTCATTACTGTATCTTATCAAAACTCCATAAAGGCGATGACATCAGAAAATTTGGGTTCATTAGATTAGGCTTTAGTACCCGTATGTGGATACAATTTATCCTCCATAATGGTGACAACTCGGGATACATGGTAGCCTGGATCCAACAAAAGATACCCACGCCTCTCCGTTCCAATTCCCCCTCCGATCTGAATTTTCAAACAGACTGCAACATGCTCCTTTTCTACCACCTTCACATTTGGGGGTACATTTCGTATATATGCCTCCACCTCTTCAATGCTCTGATTCAATTATACAAAAACCACATTCTTATTACTTGTCATTTGGAATGCAACCCTTCATTTTCTTTTAAAAGAATTTCTTACCTCTTCGGCTGACACAATGTAGAATTTGGTGTGCGCTCGGTGATTAGGGGTGAGAAAGTTGTTAATTCGTGTCACCAATTCCATAGCCAACCCTACACAAGTGTAATGGTCAGAAGTAATTGGTGGATCATATTTACGAAAGAAAGCCTCCAAAGAATCCTCTCCTGATTGCATGAATTCATTGTAAAATCTGAATAGGGTAACGAAATATATAGTTGAAATTAATTAGTTTTCCACCGTTTTATGTATATAATTCGCCTCTCATAGATAACTTTATTTAACAAACCTGATGTAATTTTCCACGGTGTTATATTTATGCGCAGCCACAGTCTGTTGTGAAATGAGTTCAATGCATCCAGCGAACTCCTCATAATCCTCTCATAGTTAATTGTGTTTAACAAACCTGATGTAATTTTCCACGGTGTTATATTTATGCGCAGCCACAGTCTGTTGTGAAATGAGTTCAATGCATCCAGCGAACTCCTCATAATCCAGAACGTCTTTGAAGAGAACGACCGGAGGATCCATGTTGTCCCAAGCCGGGAACGGTAATGGCCTGTCCGTTGGCCATGATGCCTGTCTCAAATCAACGCATCTTTGCGAGACATTTCCATTGCATATGCCCCCGTTAAGGTGGACAGGGTGCAAAGGCTCCCTAATATTAGCAACGTGTGCAGTACAAGCGGAAGCTTTGTTTGCTGCATCGACAAGTGGAGATGTGTTTTCTTCGTTATCCGAGCTACTACATTCCGTACTATCACTCTCGTCATCTTGATCGTCCCCTCCATCGTCCTCCTCATCTGAACTGGTAGCCTGATTTTGATTGCTTGGAGAAAGGTCTAGAAGACTGATTACTGATTTTTGGAATAAAGGATTGGATGGTGCACGTGGTTGTTGTAGATCTGTTTTTGACAATGTATGGGTATTATTAGTAGAGACTAAAGCAGTGTCCAATAAAGTTTGATTTTTATCAAGTTCTGTAGATGCTAGATGAATGGAGTTGTGCCGAGTCGCAGACGTAGGGTAGTTTCCTGGCCTTGTGGGGCTGTCGAGTCAACTTGGCCATTCACAAGCCCATCGGCAGAGCCTCGAAGATGAACCGAATGCATTTCCTCGTTCCTCTCCCAAAAATTCTCGTTTTTGTTCTTCACACAGTTTCCTCAAATCTACAAAAGTTAACATTGAAATCCAAAGCCCAATTCTATTAGTGAATTCTTCTTCTTGATTCCCTGGGGCAATATGTACCCCTTTACAGTGTACAAAATTGAATGAAAATTGTATGAACATACCCATAAAATGTAACCTCCTAGAACTATTAAGAAGAAACAAGAAACCTCCGGGCTTCCTGTTTACACGATTATCCAAAAAGTTTGAAAGGTCGAAGAGTTCGTTTCTAAAAACTGACTTTCACAAGAGCGATTCCACGTTACCACAAATAAAAAGAAAGTTGTTGAGAAAAAGTTGGTGTTGGCAGATCAAGCTGTATTGATTTAGATTAGTGACGTATAGTCCACTGGTAATTGGGCAGACAGACCTGTTTGCACAAAAATAAAAGCAGGTCATTAAACAACACGCATAAAGAGACAATGGGATATATTATTTTAACGAGTCTGTTATGAACAGTTGGCAAAGGCGTCACAATAAAAAAAGTAAAAAGAAATGAGAATGTGTTTTCTTATCTCACCTATACGAGAATTATGAAGTCAAGATATAATATTACGAGTTAGTCCTGTTTGTGCGAGGTAATTTATATCACTGTTAATTTCTCAGTGTGGGTCCCGTCCTTCTAATGGAGCGACGATTCAGTAACTGAGCTTTCGAGCGGCTTGCGTCAACCTTTTATACACGAAAGATAAAATAAAATGGATATTTAATTTAATGTAACGTAATTAGCATTGCATATCAATGATATCAGTGTACAATTGCTGTATTTAATTCGATATATTTTGCACGCATAATTTCAATCATGTTATGATACTGAACAAAAGTTGCATGAATAAATAGATAAGATAGAGCAATAATTAACCATGTAATTTTTATGTGAACACTGAGCACATGCTATGCCAAGCTTTGAGGTAAGTTATTCACCTGTGAAAAGCAGAGTGTTCGCTAAAATGTAATATGCAAATTAAGAAAATCACTACTACCACGTTTCGCTTTTTCGCTCCTCCTCATACATTCCCAACCTGTTTACTATTTCAATACTGTGATGCTTGATCCAAACTTTTCTCCTATCACCAGAATATTATTATCAATCTTTTGTTTAGCACTTAGGAAGCTAAAAGCTGTAACTAAACCATAATGATGGCAATGCAACTGAATCACATGCATAATAGGTGCAAAGCGTGTTTTAATATGTAAGAGAAATGTAGAAATTTTACTGTTCATGAAATATACACAATATGAATGTATTGGTACGTACAACATCCTGCAACTGAAATCAGAAATACTATGTGCAACGTGCAACACAGAATAATGTTTATTGTAGCTGGTTCATTTCATCTATTTCAATTTCTCTCATTTCATACTTATTTTTGTCACTGGAAATTTTAGGACTTCGCATGACTGTGAATGTTAAAAAGGTTATAATTGTATTGTGACACAACCATAATAACATATTATCTGGGTTATGATTTTTTATTGAAGCACATCATACGATATAATTATATCTGTAGCTAGTTGGTCTATGGAATTTGATCATATAAGTTGTGATTTATATTGGGTGAGCACAGTTAACCAGTCTGTGCTATAAATACGACAAGAATGTTCGTTTAGATTAAAACTCTATCATGCATGTCATTCAAATGTCCATACTCTATTTAAACAATACCCATTCATTGCGATTACTTTAATAGTGCTCTTAATAAGACATCTACATAAATGAGATGAACTTTACTATGAACTTTGCACTCCGCATGCGCATTTAAAATGTGGACATGATTATTGCCGTCATCAAAGATTTAATATTAAATCATGTGAAAGAATAATTGCAAAGGAATGGCTTATATGTAGTGATAATGATAAATGAATAATGTAAAACATATCAACTGATTCAAAGGTATCAGAGAATGTGCTCTACTTAATCCATGGATCATGTTTTGTTCAGCATTCAAAATATTCTATGTACACCATGATTTCCTATCATTATTACCATTATCATTCATACTGAAAAAAATCTTCCAAAACCGGAAATATCTGGTTGACAATGTTTCATGTTAAGAAATCGCGTGACAAAGGTGGTACATTAGAACCGGAACAAAACTCAATATAACGGGAAACAGACAATGTGTGATATTGGTTTAATTGTCTATGTATAAATATTAAAATATATGTCCTGTTCAAAAGGTTATGCACTAATTTTCAAAGCCAATGTAAAAAAATAAAATAAAAATCGCTCTGTGTGGAATGTGTCACACTGCTATCATTTCCTTTCACTACAAATTCCTTTAACAAGCATACCAATGGACATGGGTAAAATGAATAGGAGTTTGATTTTATGAGTGTTTCTTTTATCTTTTATCAAATGTGGTCGTAGAGAGTTTATTGTACTTAGACTTTCAAACGACATAAAGCCTGTCGTCGTGAAAACATATGTTTCACCCTTGCCCCTTTCTCCACTACCTTGTCTGATATGAGTGATATCATATTATTATGACTAAATATTTATAGACAGTTACGTACAGGCGTTCTCATTAATATTTTTGGACGCTTACGCGTGTAGCTATAAGTGTAATTACCAACATGGATATTAATATTTTATAGCTGCATAACATCTTGGGTCTCAATTTCAGTTATCGCTTCTTACAAGACATGTAAAATATACATTATGATTTATGGCTGTGAATCATACTTTTATAACATGATGCACTTAAGATGCATACATGACATAATATTACATTTTATGTAATAATCCCTATTGACTCTGCATCACATGCAAAAGTGTGAGTATATGTATATACCATGAATAAATACAGCTATCCATATGCATGCACTATATTGGCATAATGTTCAATCTTGGCAGACAGTTTGTGTTCGAGGAAAGAGTAAAACAATGTCTTTCTTTGAATTTCTTTTCATGCAACACCGGAGTGATGCAGCGCTGCTGTGACATAATGTAAGAGGTTGTACTCATTATTTTATCGGACATATACCAATATATATATTGCGTTTTACTTTATGACATTTGACATTGAGAAAGGTGAAACACATGTACAATTAACAATCGACTTTATCATGAAGTTTATGAAAAGAAAGAAACAACAAAGGAAGCCGCGAAGGTAAAACGAAATACATAATTGGAATTTGGAAACTCAAAGAATACAAAGAAAACACCCAATACGTTTGATTAAATTTTCAACAAAATGGTATTAACTTTCGATCGAGTTTGTATGTTTTGACTAGGATATTATTCTCTTGACATGAATGCCCTTGCACGCTATAGTCACAAAGCATGTTATAAATATCTAGATAATGTATGTACCTATGTATCTGTGGTGTACAAAGTTTCACAAAAGTCCATTATAAAGTTTATAGTTATGCTTGCTGTTTTGCACATGAATTATTGCCCTGGTCATTTCTGGGATTTGTTTTGTTAGAAACAATGCATAGATAACAAAAATACGCATTATGCATCATATCATTTGCTGTCATTTTTTGCCCTCAGATAAGGAATGGATTTGGAAAAATACTGTGGAATTCAGCTAGCTTTGTATAGCAAAAACTTACCAACCAAATTTCTTGACATGAATGCCCTTGCACGCTATAGTCACAAAGCATGTTATAAATATCTAGATAATGTATGTCTGTATCTGTAGTGTACAAAGTTTGATAAAAGTCCATTATAAAGTTTATAACTATGCTTGCTATTTTGCACATGAATTATTGCCCTGGTCATTTCTGGGATTTGTTTTGTTAGACACAATGCATAGATAAAAAAATACGCATTATGTACCATATCATTTGCTGTCATTTTTTGCCCTCAGATAAGGAATGGATTTGGAAAAATACTGTGGAATTCAGCTAGCTTTGTATAGCAAAAACTTACCAACCAAATTCCATGCGTTGAGCAATCTCATGCCAGACTATGGTTCAGGTTGTCCAACAGTAAGCAAAGCCATACAGGGTCGACAACCCGAAAACTAATTTCTGCGAAAAAACTATTGATATGTTCTTGGGAAAATGACTAATCCTCCAACGCCTTGCCTCGTAAAACCCGTAGCGGGCAATCAATAACTTTTTTATGCACCACTTCACCTACTAACAACGTCCGTTCGTTACAAAGAAAGTATTGATAAAATAATACGAAATATATTTTGGAGAAAGTAATGCGTTCGCTTCATGATGGTAGCTTTAACTTAAACACAAACGGTTATCTTAAAAATTGAAATAAATCTGAAAGTCGGAGCAGCAAATAAAGGACTGAACAGTTCTGGATACCGATGAGAAATAACCTTACATAAGTAAAGTGTTTAGCGATCTAGATGAGATATAAAGTATACATACAGTTTTTTTCATGAACAAAATATATTCTTATGTGATGCCACCGAAAAATATAATTATATCATATAATGTACACATATTAAAGATAGCCAATAATTACTATCATCTGAAGATATATAGGAGTCATAATAAGAAACGTTTCAGTATTTTTATGCAGTTGATACTCTACCAAGATTTTTAGAAAAATGCAAATAAGAAATTAGTTTATATTATTAGTTATATAAATCAGTTCCAAATTCTAATTTTCATATGTTCGCGGATGCTTGTAGAAAAATAAGAAAATGCTAATGCAGTAGATCGGTGTTACTAGCTGAATGTTATCTCTTGTTTCGTTAAAAGCATAGTTTTAATGACATCAACATCAAAACGGTTGAACAAAGCGAAAAAGTCAATGTGATACAATAACTGCGCTTTGACATTTTACATGCCTGTTTTCTGGATTGGAAACTATATTTGATGCATTTACATACGACGCAAAAGATTTTTTATTTTCCTTATTTTCTGTATGATCTTGCGGTATTCATATGTCCCTAAATTATATGATGTTGGCGTTTGTCGCTTATATGGTGTATGTTTATGTACATGAGAGGCGAAAGCATAGCTTTGATGATAAGAATACTAAGTTGTTTTACTTGGCATGCTCATCACTATTATTTGCTAGTTTACAACAAACCTAAAGCTGTACCGTTGGAAATAGAGGAGTTCAGCAAAAACGTGCGGCATGAAACGTGTAGGAAATCCAACATATGTTCCATATGCTATGTAACATAATCCCATTGCAGTAAATTGGAACATTTTGATTTTGGTATTCATGCTACTGATGATGTAGACTATATTTTTCCTGTATGAAATGTTGTTATGTTTGCACTTGGTTAGTGAATATGCTGAATTGTGAACGGTAATGCATCGAAATAAACAATTTTATTTGGCACAATCCACCTAGCATGGCAGTGTATATGGGCTAGACGTCGTATGCGTCGTATGTCCGTCCGTCCATTGTAACCGTTTTCTCTGAAACGGATTATGCGGTTTGTGGTTGTATGTAGTATGAACATATTTTATAGATGCATTGGATAATATGCATATAGTTCCTGTTTTTTTAGCGAAAGTGGCTTGAGGGGTATAGTGTTCTTCCTGCTGTAATATAATTTTACTATAAATCGAAGTAATGATTTCTGCAAGTTATATAAATTAGTGATGAGTGAAAGAGTGGCCAATATCAAAGCCACTGCTAATTCGACTTCCTTACAACTTTCTATGCTACGGTTACTGTAATAGGTGTCTCATTTAAAACCTAGGAGAAAATGGCTGATATATCATAACGATTGCTTATTCTGGCAATAAAAAGCTTTAGTACATTTCCATCCTATCAATTATATACGCTTCCTAGCGCATCCTGCATACAACGTGCATGTCGTGTTTGTATTTCTTTTTCTTACGTTCATCCTGACACGATGTGCTTAAAATAGACAAAAAGGAGTTCAATACTTCGGTTCATGATTCACGTTGTTTGTCGCCATATTTTATTTGCGTAGTTATCTCATCACCCAAGGTTCGATGAGTCAAGAGGACAATGACTAAACGGCCTACTTTATGTGTTCTTTCTTCTTTCGTTAAAGAATACCGCATATCTATATAATAAAATGGTATGCTAAGCTTTACATAATATGCATAATAGGTGCGGATAAGAAAAATAAGCAATAAAGTTCCGATAAAATACTATTATGCAGATACCTTATATTAGCCGTGTTCTATGCAATGCAAACAAGCAGCAATATAATCCACGTACCAATTAATTTTTAGGAAAAGAAATCTACTCTCTCTACAATCCCATGAGTAAATATGCATAATGTTGACAAACAACTCAAGGTGAATACATTCCTAAAAATGCAATTTTATTATCAGCTATATAATAACGTAAGCTTAAAAGAATTTTGAAGCATTTACATAATCAAGTATTGAATAAACCATACCTGAATTTAATTGAGAGTTTTTTTAAAACTTTGCACCAATGTCAAAGTCGAGTCCTTGTTTCGTTTCAAGATTTTGTTGGTATACGATAAGCACGGAAGTAATAAAATGTCTTTTTTTATATTTTACTTGTTTACTTGTATTTGAATGTTTTTAGTTGCGATAGACGAAGGGAGGTAATTGGCGAAGAGGTTATAACTTTATTTAGCGAATGAATTGTCTTTTACCACAAATTACACTTGAGTTAATTATTTTAATGCGCTAGCGGCGATGATGATGCGTCTTACAAAAATGTAGCAGCAATAACAACATACACGTAGTTAAAGCACTTATTGTTCTATATTTTTCTGGAAAGAATAATTAGTCCAAAACAACAATCCTTTCTTATTACAATTTTCTTTACAATTCACTGGCTCACAATTTAAAGTCTTTCTCTTGCGCTTGTTATTATTATTTTGGCTAATCAGGCTGTAATCACTTAACTTCTGGAGGTCACTAAAGTGTTTATTGACTAATGATGTTAACTTTTTATTGCCTTGGGTTGCTTTCTTTCCAGCCTTTGTTTTACTTATCTTGGTAATACCACTCCCTATTGTCACGATACGGAATTTCGGACTTGTCGTCATATTCAAGATGCAGAATACATTATTCCTTAAAATGCGATTTTCAAAACGAGGAATTCACTTGGGTAATTTTTTCAGTGATCAAGGCAAAAATGTTTAGGTTGTAGGCAAATCTGGTAAATTAGCAAAAAGAGAAAAGGATGTAATTTCTATTATTTTTCTTTGAATTTTCTATATTCTCTCTCATGTAAAGACTTTTTATAAACACTGATTAGTGAATAAGAGCAGAAATATTGGAAAACGCTACGGTATTAAATTAAAATTGGTGAAAGAAAATATGAATTTCTCTATTAATTTTTCACGATTAGCTGAAAAACTCAATCCACTATGGTTGCAGGACAATATAAGAATGGCTGGATTTCCCAACTCTGAGT
>JAHZMV010001124.1:0-40424 GCA_027743765.1 Coecobrya sp. COE2 | reverse complement strand
TGTGTATTTCGTTCGCATTTTAATTGCAGAGAGCCCATGTACATTTTCGAAATAGGAGTTGCAATTCTGGATTGCTGTTGGGCGCCATACTCGTCAACAGTGTTTGCAGCCGTTACTGAGGAGGGGAAGGCGTTGGTATATGACTTGAATGTGAACAAAGAGAAGCCAATCTGTTGTCAGCAAATTGTAACGAAAAAGAAAGTTAAACCACACAGAATTCAGTTCAATCCATATTACCCCATAGTTTGTGTTGGAGATGATCGGTAAGTTAATAGATATGTTTTGGAAACAAAACGGTGAACAACCCGATATTCGGCGATTTTCTGAACTTATGTCCATGGTTGTTATTTTGGGAACATTCAGGGGGCAACTTACGACACTCAAGTTATCGCCAAATCTTCGTATCCTTCCAAAGGATATGCGTGGTGCGCTTATCGAAGGTGACGGGAGGATAAACTTTGAAATTCAAAAGATGACCAAATTGCTCTCTTTGGTTCGGGATCCTGAGGCTATTTCAAATCCAAAATCGTTAGCTCGTCCAGATGAAAAACAAGTTAAAATTGTACTTTCAGCTATGGTTAAAAAATAAAGAATTTGATAATCTGCTCTGGATTTTTTACTATTGGGTTAATTGTATAATATGCAGTATAATTAATAATAAAACACTTGACCAGCTCAGTTTATAATATATTGATTGTTTATGTGAACCGGATAGGATTTATGCATATATTATTATGTGGAAGTACACTAATAACCACATTTTCAAGGAAAATTAATAATTTTTATAATTACTCATACGAAAAGTATAAAATGATATAAAAGCCCGTCCCCACATCTATCACACAGTAATACTCTTTCTTCAAGGTTTACAATCGATCACTAATCAATGCTATAATTACATTTGAATTGTGATACATAATATTACACGGCATATTTATATCAGAATTATTTGGAAGGAATATTATTAGCTGACAAGAAAGTTGGTTAACACGTTATAAAGGAAATCATTCCAATGAAATTAATAATAGTAAAAATCACTGAAAGTTAGTAACTGAAAAAAATTAACTCACTGGGAAAACAAAAGCAAATAACATTAAGTATGAGCTTGGTAAAGTTATGACAAATATAATATGATTACAAAATAGCTTTTTTGTTGTTAGTCTAGTTAAGGTTTAATTAAAGGCATTGTGCATAAAGGCATTGTGCAAATTTTAATAAAAGCTTTTTCTTTTCATGGCGCCTCCGGAAGATGAGCTTTGGCATCTTCAAGAACCTGAACTGCAGTTTTATACTCTTCAGCCTCTCCTAATTCACCCTGTTGTTCCTCCACAATTCCTTTCAGTTCCTCATAGCTTTTCTGTAAAAATATGTATAAACATTGTTAAAATAGTTCTTTAAAAGTTTCTTCCTACTTGCTAATAAGTTTTTATAAGAATTCCTTTTAAAGCTTTTACCAAAAGCTGCCGCTGGACTTCAGGTACCATCATTTCAGATTCTTTCAGACAACCTTCCTGTTGTTTTATGAAATGCTCATCTTTCCCTTCCCCTTTAAACTTTTCTATTTTCGCCTTCTGCATTGACGCCTCCTTTTCATAACTTTGCTTTTCCTTCGTGTACCGCTTCACGACGCCAGTTTTAATCTTCAAAGTTTTCAACTTTGCTGCGTCAATAACCACAGGGGCTTCTGCTGTGTCTGCCATTTTCTTTCCTGTTTCAAAACAAAAACCCAATTAAAATAACCTTCCATATTACTTCAAACATATTTTACTAGCTGACCACCAATAAACGACATCTTTAAACTCAAATATTATTAGTAAAGTATCCTATTTACCTTTTCCTACACTCCAAATTAATCAGTACTGGTCACTAAATATCGATCCCTCTTAACTGTCAACAGTGTCAACTCAAATTAAGCTAAAAATTAACCAAAATAACAGCTTGGTTAACTCAATTCTCATAAATTACGCCGTTAGCACCACCGGCTTCAACTTTACGACTGACTAATACTATTAATGTTTTTGTCCCGTTGATGGTGGACACAAAGATGAGTCATTAAACAGACAAATTATGTATATGAGTCACCTTATTGAAGCTGTCAAAAGGGAAAGCTGTACTCAATCAATTACTAATTAAATGGGTAATTAGAGACCACATCTGCTGTAGTGTAGACATGTATGTCAAGGATGATTGGTAGCACAAGACAGATTACCACGTTTACAATGACCACCCACACGAGAGTCCGTTCAAAAAATACTGTACTGACCACACTGACATCTTCTTCCAGCTCATTTGAAGCACTCATTGGACCGCTCCACCGACTGGGTAATCTCAGCTGACGGAAAGATACACACAGCTCTGCAGAGAGAGGCGATGATGATTTGTTGTTGCTTGCCAAATGGACAGGTACGGTTTTTTATACATGATTTGTAGTTAATATAGTTAGTAAAATTACCAATAATTTTCCACTTAAATAGGTTGTTTTGTTGATGTACGTGTGCAGGTTGGTGTGAGAAATTGAACTTTGGACTGACGGTACAACAAGCAGTTCAGCGAAGATTCACTTTTTTTCCTTGTGTAATTAAACCTAGGGCTTAATTATCTTTCCTGGAGAGCAGCGGAGACGCAAATTAATTAGTGACGACAGGTGAGTTTTTGATTTTGATAGTTTGGTGTAAGTAGTTACTTGAATTTGTGCTTGAAATGGATTAATTTGGCTTAAGCCGGTGAAGATGGTAGATGAGGATGAGGGCATAACTTAAGACAATCAGATAATCTACAATCTACACTAATGGAGAAATGAAGATAATGGATAATTATATTTAATGAGCGGTATTTGGGACTTGGAAGAAGGGAGGTGATTCAGCGAAGATTCACTTTTTTTCCTTGTGTAATTAATCCTAGGGCTTAATTATCTTTCCCGGAGAGTAGCGGAGACGCAAATTAATTAGTGACGACAGGTGAGTTTTTGATTTTGGTAGTTTGGTGTAACTAGTTACTTGAATTGGTGCTTGAAATACATTAATATGGCTTAAGCCGGTGAAGATGGTAGATGAGGGCATAACTTAAGACAATCAGATAATCTACAATCTACACTAATGGAGAAATGAAGATAATGGATAATTATATTTAATGAGCGGTATTTGGGACTTGGAAGAAGGGAGGTGATCATGCGGGTATAACATTATTAATTTTCCGGTTTCTTATCCCTGTTTTGTATAGATTGCAAGGTCAAGGTCAAGCATCTCTTCCGATAATACTTTAATCGCTGTTCGAGAATTCGATAATCGAAAATATAACAATGTTTTGCTCCAAATTGACGGTTAGGAACCACAGGAATTTGCAAACGGTGAGATACAAAATGTACAAAATATGTTTGAACCTGTGAAGAAATTATTTATATGAATTTGGTTCTTGACTTGAATACTTGTTTTGTTTACAGATTTTGAATCGTTTTCAAAGCACACTGGTGGTCGCTGAACATGACAATAATTCCCTGAGAGGTGGTACCTTGAATGCCATCACGGCGGCCACAAAACTTGGTGGTGATGTCTCTCTTTTAATAGCTGGCTCTGGTTGCACGAAGGTAGTTTAAAAATATATAATCGCATAATATTGAGTTAATTGGAGTTCATTATTCATTTGGCTAGGCCATCTTATATTAATGAAATAAATATTTACTGTCTTTTAGGCTGCTGAGCATGCCGCGAAAATAGCTGGAGTGAAAAAGGTGCTTCTTGCAGATAACAAAGCTTTGGAAGGGTTCTTGCCTGAAGCTCTGACGCCTGTAATTCTGGAGTCACACAAACAGTTCAAATTTACTCACATTCTGGCAGGAGCCACAGCTTTTGGAAAGGGATTGCTGCCACGTGTTGCTGCGAAATTAGAAGTACAGCCAATTACTGATATTATTGGTATCAAGGATGCGGACACGTTTATTCGTACCATCTATGCAGGTATGACCAATGTGTACATTTATCACTGTTGCATTATTTATAAAATGCTACAATAAAAAGGAAAAAATAGTTTCATTGTCATCTTTTCGATCATTTAGGAAATGCCGTCATGACCTTCAAGGCGAAGGATGCTGTTAAAGTTGTAACGGTACGAGGTACTGCTTTTGAAGCTGCAGCGGAAGGTGGCAGCGCTGCTCAGGAAAAGGCTCCGGAAGTTTCACTTTCAGACTTGGTAGGTTAAATATGCTTATAATATAGCCTTGAGGTATACAATGATTTACACCCAATTTACTAATTAATTTCTGTGACAGGAACTCTACATTGCGGTCGGTATCTCCGGTGCAATTCAGCATTTAGCTGGAATGAAAGACTCAAAGACAATTGTGGCCATTAACAAAGACCCCGAAGCACCGATATTTCAAGTAGCTGATTTGGGCCTTGTCGCTGATCTTTTCAAGGCTGTTCCAGAAATGACAGGAAAACTATAGATTTTTAAATACATAGCAAAATATTATATATTTTCTGAAACCAAAAAGTTAACTAATTTTGCACTATGCATGCTCTTTCGATGAGGAAATCATTTTTCTTTCAAATTCATCGAGTGATTTAGTATGAATCAAATAAAAAATTAACAAGATATAATTAAATCAAATCCTCCTTGCCTTGTCAAACGCATAGTCTCAATAATTCATTCATGTTTGAAACATTGTAAAATATGTCATTAATTTTTCTTCGTCTCTTATGACGGACCCATATAATTCACCTGCATAATTAAATTGAATGCATAGAAGATTACCCTACAAAACCGAAGATGTAGGTATCAATCAATTCCATTACATTGGGACGGGACGAGTAATTTTTATTTCTGACTCCACCCGAAGTCCATATTACTTCATTCTTTATGATCAGTTGTTGGTGACCAATTTTTTGCGTCTCTATTTTTTTGCATAATTGATACTATTGAGTTGACTTACTTTATGTTTGCGCTATGAAGTGAAGTGCAAAACGCACCCCAAAGAAAAGAGCGTTTGTCACAAAAAATCATTATTTGTGTGATCTGAGCTTTCTGGTCAGCATAAGTCGCTTTCCACAAAACGAAAACGAGACATATAAGCAAATAAAGCCATGAGTTAATTACTTTTCTTTCATACAATCATTATGTACATTACCTGAAAAGGAATCAGGTTTCCACGCAGGTTGTTTTACTACTTGTATCAACTTACCCCATGTAGCGTTATTTTTTGTCGACGCTTGATAACATTCCGATATTGAACCCTTTTCATTTTGGAACCCCACCCGCTTCTCCAGCAAAATCATTAATTAGCATGTGCAAATAAATTACAAATTAAATGATGTTTATACCTATTATATTATTCCATATAATGGCTTATATAATAAATTCATGATTGCAGACAGGTCTACTCTAAAATGTAAAATATACGAGTTGATACAGGAAGAGCAATTAACTGATCATTGACTTTACTATGCAGCACAACAAAGATGCAGTTGCCAATCCAAAGTCTACCACTTGTTAGTCATTTTTTATGTCCATATTTCATGGCATCGGTAAAGTAAATTACATTCGCTTTCAGTTCTACACCTACATAACTGAACCTTTATATCTACAATCCACTGAATATTAGTTTCCGAAATTTAATGTGTGTTAAAATTCTTTTGCATATATACTATTGTAGCATGATGCAATATTAAATTGGCTACAACGGTGTGAACATAAAGGCAAAGATGATAGACTTCATAAAACATTCAGGCTCATGCAAAAATAAGCAATTTTAACAAATCAGTAATATTATATCATCTAAATTATTTTAGAAGAACAACCTGCATAGTTGATCTACCCATTGGCCACCCTTCTTATCTATATCAAACGAGACAATTCGTATCGCATCTTGATCTCTTGAGATCAAATAAATTATGTCTCTCTCGCCAGTCAAAGGCGCTGCGTTAGGTCAGGTGCTTCCTCAATACAAACATGTACTAAACGTACCATAATTGATTCGCACGTGTAAAAGTAGTTAAGTGCATGCATCAATCATCACTACATTTCAATTTGCATCTTTTGTATAAGGTACCGAGGATGTTGTACTGTACATTTTATTCTAATGCAAAGCGATATCATTGATATGAAATGATGACCACGATGACATGCTATTCCGTAGTATTCTTGTATTGCTTTACTAACGACGCTAGTAGCAAAATCTTTTTTGCTTCCAGAGTATGAATCCCACCCATCATCTTGCTTCATCTTTTGTTACTTCTTCAACAATAAGCATCTTTAGTTCTAAAAAGAAGATGCAGACGCTAGACGGCAGAGGCAGAAGCTCACATAAACTGCCTGAAAGAGCTGCCTATTTCTTGACCGTTTTTTGCTCTACATTCTTTCCAGAAAACCAGCGTCGCTCTACATTCGTCTTGTATTTCTTGATTACGTATGTCCAGGACATGTCATGGGCAGGGCAGGGACGGACGCATAAGAATGTTACATTTTTATTTTCCAAATCAATTGCTTTGGCTTCACTTAGATCAATCCAACGAAATTCCACGTAGCATGATGTTCGGTACGGTTATTTTTTGCTGTTGAGAGCCTTGCCAAAGGAAAAATGTAATGTATGCAATAATAGCAAAGCATAAAAATTTGCTGATCTCCATACTACCGTCTCTCGAGTCTGATCCTAAAATGGACAAAGGATTTTGTCCAAAAGATTCTCCTCCTCATAATTACAATTTTTTGCTAATAATGACGCACTTTCGTCACTACTCCGCATAATATCCATTTGAATGCATTGGTTTCGGTTTGGTTAGAATGCAGGACAGTGGAATGGCATGTAAAATTATTACTGTTATTGAGAATGGAATGATAAACATTTTATATGAGAACAATTAATTTATCCTGGAACCTAAACCTAAGTAGTAAGCCAAGCTGAACTATCTATCCTGGAATTTAACAAGGCTGGGCATGTTCTCTGACTCCAAGGCGTCATGCTGTGAGCATGTTTTCGTCACAGTATATAAAGAAAATGACCCAATTATTTTGCCATCATTCGCATTCCTTCTCGCATTCAAAAACAATCAATTCTTCACTCTCGTGAAACCCAAAAACCAACCAAAATGCAGGTACTAACAAAGAAATATCACGGATTATATCGGACAAATATTAACGGAAAGTTTATGAAAAGTGATATTTTCTGCAAAAGTGAACGTTGTACTGAGAATTTTCCTTTTGGATAATTTTTTAGGCTTTCGTTGCTGTCCTTGCCTTGGCTGCTGTTGCCCAAGCCGGAGTTATTGCTCCAGCTGCCACCACCATCTTGGCTGCCCCAGCTTTGAGAACCGTTGTTGCTGCCCCCACTATTTCCCGTGTTCCAAGCCTTGACTCTGCTGTCATCCAATCTGACCGCATTGGAGGAGTAAGTGTAGCACCGTTAGTTTCCAGTTTCATATAAAACTGTAAAAACTTTTCATTTCATTCCTCATTTCTATTTTTGTTCCGGTTAGAACTTCGCCTATTCCGTTGCTGAGTCCCACGCCCACGCCATCACCTCCCCAGTCATCCAACATGTCGCTCAACCCGTCGCTGTCTCCTACTCTGCCCCCGCTGTAGTTGCTGCCCCACAAGTTGCTGTTGCCAGAACCGTTGTTGCTGCTCCACAACTCGTCGCTGCTGCTCCAGCTCTTAACATTGCTGGTCTCCCCGCTGGTACCGTTTTGCTTAAGTAAATTCGTAAACTTTAAGAGTTATCAGTTTATATATTGCTCACTTATTAAAATTATTTTTCTACAATGATTAGTTCAATAATCTGGCACAATAAATTCCTTTTTTCGAACTAAATGGAATAAGCAGAGATATTTGCAAACATTTTCATTCTTAATGATTGGCACCAAATTCATAACCAGAACATATAACTTGAATGCTTGGAAATGAAATGAATACAAATCAATGCATACGATTCATATTTTCATTTTGTGTGCAGTAGTTTGCACGAGAGCATTTATCAATGATAAATTATCATTACTAACAGAAAAGATTTTTCAGTGACTACACACTATTAATTAATTAAATACATAAATGAGTATGAAAAATATTAAATTCGAGTAGAGTCGTGTCTGACTTGTGATGTCCGTTTGGTATTAGTCGTTGTCTGATTCGCCACTACTGGATCCTTGACTCTGAATAGGTGGTCGTACCTCGCCTTCGATTGCTTTACATTCAGCTAACAACTGATCATTCCTTCGGCACTCGGCTTCCAGTTCTAGAATACATTTCTCGTAAGATACTTTCACATCCAGTAATCTTTGGATTTCCGCTTGTAACGTTTCAACTAAAAGAAATCGAAAATTCGTTTGTTAATGATTTCTTTACTTTGACTATAACCGACACAAGCGTGAAATACAGTCAACGTCAACATACATACCTGCAAATTTGTCAGTTTGAAATCGTTTATCAACTTTCGAACATGTATCTCTCATTCCCTCATTTATAGATTGTAACTGTCGCAGAAACTCTTCCCTCCCTGATGCCGTTGTACAAGCTCTGAAATTGGTGATTCAAACAATTTATACTTATTATTTCCATCTGTGAAACACAATTTCGATAGATTAACCGAACCGATTATGCATTATTTGATTACTTACAGTTGGTACGAGTCAACAATGGAATTAAGTAAGGAAAGCTCCTTTTCTAAATATCGCTTCGTATCTTCCAATGAATTATACAAACTAAAAAATTGCTTGGTCGATCGATGAGTTGCGGAAACTGGAAGTGGAAGAAGTAACAAGAAAAGCATTAATTAAGTATCCAAAACTGATTATTAGAAACGTGTTTTCCAAAATATATACAAAAGTAATTTAATTTACCTTGATTATATAATTCGGAAAACCGTAGTCGATACTCCCTCAGTTCCATCCTGTTAGGCACTTGCTCTATTTGCCTTTTAACGGAGGCAACTTTCCTATTAATGGTAGCGAGTTCAATACGACCAGCTTCTAACCGACTTCTGTTCCTTTCCAACTGCGCAGCAAGGTCTGCTTTTGTATTGTCCGAAAAATCTGTAACGATTTGCAAAACACAATACCATTTTACTAGACGCCACCTTACTGAAAACATATAACTTTTGTACATTTTTTTACTCACCAGTATTCAATGACTCCAGCTCTTTTTGCAACCTTTCCAACTCATCATTACATGACGCTTTAAACAACTTCTCATCTGCCTTTAGCCGTTCATAAACTGCCAAATATTTCTCAATTTCCTGCTCCACCTCTAAATTCCCTGTTGATAAGCTTTCCAACTCCTCATCCATCCCCTTTGAACTTACTTGAATCGCTTCCAACTGCTTTTGTAGCTCTTCCATCTTTCCTTTCTTGTCCAAAATTTCCTCATCACACCTTGACAAACTCTCGTCCAATTGCTTATTATGACTAATTAACGCCTCAATTAAATTAGCACCTGCTACGCCCCCCGTCAACATTTCGCCCTTTCGATTAGAATCATTCTCCTTCTTCTCTCCTCCCCTCGCACGTGGCTTAGGTTTCGGCTTCGGCTAAAAAAATCACAAAAAATAAACTCACTTAATACACTCAATAGTTAACTAAGTTAATATCAATTAAACGTTAACCACCCTCCAAAAAAGCCATTAAACCTTCCTCCATCCAACTTACCTTTTCCTTCTTTTCCACCGCACACTCTTCCATTTTCCCTACCACTCTGCTTTTAACTATTCAGTTTAACTAATCAATCAGCTAATTTTTAACTGCACTCCATTTAAATTACACAATTTAAACTTCCACCTGTCAAATGAGATCATATGATCGCCTCCACCTCTCCAGTCAGCTTGTTTCTTTCTCCAGTAGTTTTCCTTCAGAGAGCCCACCTCTCTCACACAAGTTGTCAGACTGAAGCTTGTGGTCTCATTTTCCACCTGAAAATTTAAAATCAGGTGCCCGGCCAAGAAAATACATTGGCTTTTGTCCGTGAAAATTTGCAAAAACATGTGAGGTGGGTGAGATCATGCTTTTCCTTTGCAAATTTCCAAAAACACGTGTATTCCTTTTTCCAGCAAATTTATAGTTTAAAGTGCAAATTTGCTAACATTTCGGGCTTCTGGAGAACGTGGATCTGTAGGAGGAATGTGAGTTGTAAGTTTGAACAATGTTTTTGGAACCGGAAATTGAAGGATAGTTAGTTAATTATATAGTGCCTGGAAATGAGTAAACCTGGAGAGATCATCACGTTTCAAATAGGAAACTACGCTAATTTCGTGGGGGCCCATTTCTTTAATTTACAGGTAATGTAGAGGATAATTAAAGTGGAATAATTTTTTGATGGTGTTTGTAGGAATAATTGGTGATTTTAATGTTTGTTTTTAATGTTTTTGATAGGATCCGGTACTCCATCCCTGAGTATGAATCCATATTTAACTATCATGCGTTATGGAGGGAAGGGCGGAACGCACAAAGGGGAAGGATCGTGACCCCAAGGGTTTTAATGTTTGATGTGAAGGATAACTGGTCAAATAAATTTGTTCGGAAATCTGGAGGCACTGCTGAACAGAAGAACAGAAGAGTAGTTAGAGCTGCTGGAGGAGAATCGGGAAATCTGCTGCTGGAGAATCTTGAAAAGGGGATAGCGTGGGATGGAAATGTGCAAAAGGTTGTTTTGGAGGAGGGGAGTTCAGAGTCGGAGGAAGAATCAGGGTCTTCCAGGAAGAGGAATCAGAAGGTGAAGGTGGGGCAATATGATGAGTCCAATAATTGGGGTGATTATGTTAAATGGAGGTTGCACAGCACAGATAAATTTGCGTTTCGGATACCAAATTTCATGTATAATGCTGAATCAGGGGAATTGGCAAGTTATGGACAAGGATTGGATGTGTATAGACGATTGGAAGAAAGTGTGGCGGAAGGGATTCGTTCATATGCGGAGGACTGTGATTATCTGGAGGTAATTGAAAGGAATGCATTTTATATACAAGGATTTCAATTTTTCATGAATATGCTTTTTATTTCTGCAGGGATTTCAAATCCTTGTTGATGAGTACGATGGATATACAGGAATTGCTGGAGGAATTTTGGAACATCTTGGGGATGAATATGACAAGAAAGCTTGTTTAGGACTAGGACTGAATCGACCATTACCTGAACAAGCAGATAAATCGCTATCAACAGTTATGAAAGGACATAAAATTAGGATAAGCAATACCGTCCAACTTTGGACTGCATTTAACCGACATGCCAGAGTATTTTCCAGCTTAGGAGTATGTGAAGATGTATTTAGTCGTAGTCCGGTGGCAAGGAAGTTTCCCGGTATTGTTAAAGACGTGAGTAAAGAAGCTCTTCATAAAATTTCTATACTATGAATTTCCCATGAGTTCTTCCTTTATCTATGTGTATACTTAACTGATTCAATTTTACTTTTTTAAAATTATTTATAGTGTAACCTTCCCAGTATATCAAGTGCAGTTCTTGCTGCAACTCTGGATTCGCTAACAGCACCGTATCGAATGCATAAGCCTAGCTTTCCTCTACATGAAATGACAAGTTTACTAAACGCATTTGGTCATAAGATGGCACTAATAGGTTCTTCTGTACCATTTCCAATGAATCAGCGTACTTTGTTTAAAGCATTAAACGAGGATGGATTTTCTTCCCTGACGAGTATGACTCCCAATGTTGAATTAGATTTGGATGTATCGATTGGAAATGTTTTTGTCATGCGAGGCTTCAATCCTGACCACGTTATGAGGTATTACCTTTACAATTTAATGATAAATTAATAATCAGTAAAAATTATAAGTAATGCATTAAAACACATTTATTTGTTTAATTTTCCATAGTCCGTTGGAATCCCGTGAATTCAAGCATGCCAACATTAACACTGTAACTGCCTGCTCGGAGCTGTATTGCCAAGAATCCTATCCCAGATCTGTTCATGTCATCAAAGACATTCCAACTCCCTTCAAGCTGGCACATCCTTACCCTAATTTACACGAGCCGACTTATTTGAATTTGCACAGTAGAGAAAGAAGACATCACGTTTCACAAGGTAGTTCCCATTTCCCAACATTTTTTTTCATAAATGCTGTATAGTAGTAACAAACGTGAAAATGACAACAAAATTGGTACATTTTTTTCTTTGTACAGGCGACTCTTGGTTATTGCCAGCTATGGCTAGCGCCCACAACACTCCTTCAATTGGGAAACTTTTGGAAAAACTCATCAGTATAACAGGTGGTGGAACTGGAGGTTCTGCGATGAAAATGAAATCATTTTATGAACCTTCATCTGAAACCTGCAATAGCACAACTATTGATTTTGAAGATTACGCTGAATGCCTAAATGATCTCGACAATCTTAAGGATACTTACTCGAAGGAATAGACCACCAGCATTAAATCAAATACCCACAAGAAAATTGCTTACATTTTAACAAAGTTACAAACAAAATATTTTAACTAATCAAATTCTATAAATTGTTTTATATGAACCCACGATTCTTTGTGATATGCAATCATTTCCTTTTAAAAAAATAAAACAAAAACCTAATTTTCAACAAAACTTTCCCTCCATGTTCTCTAATTTACTAATTACAATAGTTAATATATTTTCTTGCAATTTATTCTTTCTTAGAATTCCAGCGTCCATGTTTCATAACATGTTTTTAAATTATTACCAGATTCTTATGAAAAACTACATACCATGAACTTATGTAAGTATCCTAATATTGTGTCATGCCATCTTCTTTCTGGCATGCCATTTTCATTGTTTCTTTATGCATTTCTTCAGAGTAAACCTAAAAGGATTCCTTTTGGCTGCTTCACTCCAAAAAAAATCTTGTAATCCGTGTGTTATAATATGCAGCAAGCCTCTACAATATCCTAAAGCAATTGCCTCGCTCAGGTTTTATTGTTGCTCTTAAAACCGAGTATCTTTTGCAGCCCCACACAGTACAATGTAAGTACTTAAGTAAGTAGTTGTTAGTGTGTGCTCGCAAGCGGCTTTTGATATCACGTAGCATGTAGTACGACATCACACGCTTGTATTGTATTTTTATGCTCTACGCTGCCGTTCTTCAACTCGGATAAAAAGTTAGCTTAAGGACAGACATGAGGTTAGTTAGCAGCTAGGGAGAGAGCAGCCAACAACATCATGTCATGCAAAAGCATCAAAAGCTGGAAAGGCAGTTGTACAACGATAGGAGCAGAAAGGGAGAAAGAAAACCTGCAACCATCTCATATCAAATCAAACGCTTTTCTTTCAGCATCTCCAAGAAAATACTAAGCTTTCTACCGGAATCCCTCAGTGGTGAAGGCTATATATAGTCTATATACAAATAATATAATATCTCATTTTTGTGTAGAAGCATCTCTTTCTCCACTCTGAATTTTCGCTAGAGAGATTCTTTTTTTCTTCTCGGACTCACAGTGCTCAGAGGACACACACAGATAGATAGAGAGAAAGCAAAAGTGAAGCTTTCGTCTCTTTCTTTCTCTGTCTTTAAGGAATTCTTTTTGCAACAAGCAATAAAAAAGCTTGAGAGTGACATCACTTGCCAAGAAAAAAAATTTCTTTTTTCTTTGTTCTTCTTTTCACTTGTGTGGACAGAAGGGGTTATAGCTACATATTTATGGCTCCTCCTGTTGTCCTGTCATCAGTTTGTCATTGACCATACAGCCCCCACAAAAGTAATTTGTTGTCTTTTTTTCCTCATACCTATATATACAGACATATTACATCAAACTCTTTGGCTTGGTGGCAACTAATCGCGTTTAGTAGAAGAGGTAATGGTGGTGGATTTTTGGTGAGTGATGTTAAATTAAAAAGGTTTTTCCCCTTAAAAAACAGGACACCAACAGGCATAACAGAAGCATATAACGGTGAAATAAGAAAAACATTCGACACGCTGTTTCTCTCCACTTGTTCAAACACTTGCACATTTGTGTGCTGCTCCTTTCTCTCTACATAACTTTTCTCATTTATTGATAAATTTCTCGTGTCATTTGCTACCATCATCACAGCATTTGGAATTCCTTCCATTTACTTGGATAAATACGTTCAACAAAGTGTTGTTGGAGTGTCCAGTACTGGACAAGAAATAAAAAGAGAAATAAATGCTGCTGCTCCTGTCTTGTTGACAAGTAGGTATATATATGTCCGTTTTTTTGTGTGCGAATTAAGCTATTCACCGGCCCGGTTGTCTAGTAGTTTGTGGCATCGGAGTAGAGAATACTTAAGGACATCAGATTACTAAGTATGTGTATAAAGTACAATATTTTGTGAAAAGCTGCCACCAACTTTCTTCAGTGGCCATCATCATAATCATCATCAACACAAAAGTGGCTTTTTTCGTGTGTTACTGTCGTTTGCAAAATCAGCGTCATTACCAAAGTGTTTCCCAAGTACTAAAACACATATAATATTGGTTGGTTAGCGGAAATACAAATGTAATGCTAATATGCTTGTTCGTAAGCATCAATTATCCATCCAGTAGGTGAAAATAAAACGGAGTGTTCACAAAAGTGAAATCTTCATCGCAAGATTGGCAGGTTTGTGCTTGTAATTTTTAGTTTCATGAACTAGTTTGTTGGACGTGTAGTAGTATTTACTCTGAAACCATTTAAGGTTCCTAAACTGTGTGGTGGTGGAAGGTGGAATATCCTTTTGCAGGACAACATAAGAGGAGTTTCTTATTCACACACGTAAGTAAGATTAATCATATAGCATTATAATATATCGATCATATATTTTCATGTAACTTAAGTATGTTATTCCAAACTGTGTAATTATCCATGCAATTATAATTTGATAATTCTACAATGCAAATAGTTCTGAAATGAAGTTTATATTGCACACAACAGTGCAAATACAGTACTCCTACTAGCAAGCAGGCATAAAAGGAAAGTATGCTTTTAGGAAAACAGTGTCTCATTTTGCCCCACTCTAAAGAAAAATCCTTTTCTTCAACTTTTTCGACCGTTTTATTACAATATTTTGTTTATTTTCTAACCTTGTATCCTTCCTTGCAATAAAACTACGCATTATTGTTCTGCAATCGATTTAAGATCAGTGCAAAATGGTTTGCTTTGTATATGGTTTTACTACCAGAGAGCAAACGCGTTCGCTGCCACGTCTGAGCTGATAGTAAATTTTAATTATTAAAGCATTCAAGTTTTATTCAGCAATAGTCTGGAAAATAAGAAACGTGGTGTAAGAGAGAGTGTGTGGACAACAATTTATTGCTATTGGGGGGAAATGTATTTGGTAAATGGGTCAGAGTCATTTGATTTTATGGCACCAAATTTTGCGGCACTCGATACAGGAAATATATTTGTTATTTGTGATGCAAAGAAGGCAAACATAAATAAGATTATGGAGCAAAGTATATGTAGTAGTAGTGTTGTGTAGTGTGTATTATGGCGTAAAGGAAAAAGTATAGAAAAAGTTGTATGGATTTTGATATTAAATAACCGATTATGCTATAAACACGTACAAAGGTGCATGATACATAATATAACGTGAGTTTACCGTTTTTATGCAATTTACGCTACCTGTCCATTGTCCATACAGTAATATTTCATACTTTCCTTACTCTCACTCAATACTGCACTCTAACGCAGCATTTTTCTCTTCGACACACTAAACAATTTACGCTGAGACTTTGAAAAAAAACCTTTTATTTATTCAGATAATAATATGCTTTTTTTATCACTTTTCATTTCCAATGACTTCTTGAGAATAACATTATTACGTTACGTGGTCATGTGGTTCAGTTGCAATTGGATATTATATTTTACGTGACTTCAATCCCGTCACTACGAGGTCAAGGTTTGACCAAATAATAAATATTTTATCAATTCCCTGTACTATTCCAGTATGCCTATATATGTATTAGCCTTTGTTCTTTGTAAAGCACCTATTTTCATAGTTTTAAATAATAAATTCGGAGTTGATAAGAATCTTCAATTCTTCTTTTGGGGTTAACCAATTTAAAGCAAGCATTGTAAAACAGTAGGTAAATCATTCTTCTCAATTCGGTCAAAAATAGACTTATTTTAAATTTCAAACTATACCAAAGAATACATCAATTGTGGAATACCGTGTTCCGGGAATGGAGTAATCATAACACAAAAATAATGGCATCTTTGAAAGGGCATTGAAATACGAGAAAAGGTCTTGAAAAGGCAAACCTCAACCTGCGGTCATTTCTATTTTCAGAACGAGAGCGATGCGTCTCGTATGCAGCACAGTGATCCTTAAAGCCATGATAATAATAATAGTAATACTCACGTAGGTGTCTGCTTTCTTTCCACTTTTCCTGTCAAAGAAGAAAACACACAAGACTATCCGTTCCCCGTTTAGTGGAGTCGACAGACGAAATTCGACACATTGAATTGAATGTGTGTAAAATGTGGTACATGAATTGGTTGTCGTTGTCGTGTTCATCTTGAGAAAAAAGGAAGGAGGACTGGATAAATGACAAAAACATCTAGTGAAACGACGACGTGGGCAATTGGCCATACATGACTTGAGAGTAGAGAAAAAAAATATATAAGAAAATACACCTTTTTTCTCGCTCTATTTCCTCCATACTTACTTTACTCTATCCCTTCATTCTTTTCTTATTCTTCCCCCTCTCTCTATTTTCTTTTTTTTTTCAGGCTGTACAACAACAGACAAGGTAAAAGTACCGTTTTACAAGTATCATCGAACAAAAAACTCTATTAGACTCCAAAAGGAAAAAGGACAAATTCCTTTTAAAATACTCTTGTTTCCGTTTTTATGTCATCCTAAGTCTTGGCGTAATGTTTATCTAATAGTAAATTGACCTGTGATAGACGAACAAGAAAAACCACCCGTATTCTTCAGTCTTCAAAAGGCGTACGACCATAATGTTCCATGCTTATCCAACCAACCACCCACACGTACAGAAAACCACACGACAATTTTATAGAACGACAACAACCGCACAAAATGTACCCCTACTACACACTATATTAAGCTTTTTCGTGGGACACTTAACGACATGCACTGTTTAAAATCGTAAATATGTACATACATATCCATCTGCCTATTTACTTATATAGGGGAATGGAATAGAGGAAAAGAGAGAAGAGTGAAAAGTATTCTTGCGATGATATCTACAATCATTATCGACATCTTGAATTGTACTACGACTGAAAGGAGTTGTATAGTTGAATGTGTGTGTGAAGCATTAGGCATTGTAGTCCTGAGTCGTGAATCCTGTGTCATTTTTACTGGTGCAATATAATGCAACCAAGTAAGACTTTTTTAAGGTTAAGAAATGTTAACTTTCACAAGTTTCACGGACACTTGTCTACAAAAAAACGAAAGGGAAAAGGAAATGTACCGTTCCCATTTGTATCCTTGATCAAAAGGCGATAACGTAAATTGTCAATGGTGTGTGTGGGGTGGACATTCACGGCTTTGTTTCGTTCATTCTTATTTGTGTTTCTTACCATTTTACTAAACTTAACGATGTGACTCGTGTGCTCACTCACGGTAGTCAGAGTAGATAAGATACAAACTGAAAGATTCCGCTCACACGTAAAAACTTCATTGGAAAGTAGGATTCTGTTTATGGAAGGATGAGTATTATACATTGTTTCAACATTTCAGCATTTCCTGTCTTTTCGGAAGCTTCTCTTTGTCTCTTGAATTGTATGTTTATTTTCTCGGGTTTACTGTCAACTATATACTTTCGAAGCGGAGGCGTAAAGGAAGAAGAAAAGCTGACATTTTTGTATTACGATTTGTCCAGTTAATTCCTCTGTGTAATTCACATCTCACCTTCTTTCCTTGTTTCAATTCAACTGTCGCTTCCAATGTACGACTCAATACCTGGAATGATGACGCTCGAAAACATTTTTGTGGTTATATGACATTCCTATTCCTGCTAGGCAGAGGGCTTTTGTTATTTCTGATATTTTCCCCGATGGAGATGAAATATGAAATGGAAAAGTAACATTTGAAGACTTGTAAAACTTGTGTAAAGATACAAGTCAGAAATCGAATGGAATTATTTTATAAAGCTAGGTTTAAAGTTACATGAAAAGATGGTTGGTTCCACGAAATTAAAACACTTCAAACTGAAATTGGATCAGATTGTACCCAGGGGTANGAATGGAATTATTTTATAAAGCTAGGTTTAAAGTTACATGAAAAGATGGTTGGTTCCACGAAATTAAAACACTTCAAACTGAAATTGGATCAGATTGTACCCAGGGGTATGACCTGTCACCGTCGGTCGCCAAGAAAATAGAATACGAGTGGACTTTCCTTGCAACATTTTTTCTGCCGACTATATGTATTGTCTTTCTCTGCGGGAAAGTGGATCTCAATCTCAGATTTTTGTGTGTCTTGTTGTGGTTTCTTCAAGAAAAATAGGTGAAAGGTAAACAGTAACAGATTGAGTATTTGTATGGATGTATATATACAATCCTACCACACGTGGATGAGGAATGTAAGAAGAAGAAATAGAATTCGATTGAGTTTCGATTTTTCGGTTTTTACGACAGACATTGTTCGTACCGTCATTTTGAAGGCAATGAAGGTTCAATAAACAGTTGTTCAGCATACATATATTGTGAACTGAACTGTAGTAACGAACATACTCGTTTGTAAAGTGGATTAAAGATTCTAAAAAATGGAGGAGAAATAGCGAGAGAAAGCGGGAGGTATTATTGATAAGGTTGTAAAGTGTGCTAAAAGAACCCGTTGACTACTACTGGTCAAAACAAGAAAGAAAAGCTGGACACTGCTGGACTGGACTGGTGGAAGTAGATATAGTTTATTACTTTAACGTTCACTTTCCACCATTTTTATACCACTTTCCAGACCATCATTTTATCCTATTTTTTTCTTGAGACTCCCAGAGTACCACTTGGGAATCTATCATTTCTCCATCAATCTCTTTCACAGAGAGGTAATACCAGTTGATGACAAGAGATTTGTTGGTAATCCGGTTGAAGACGACGTTGTCGAGCTTTACAAGTTATTTTTTTACTTGGCAAGTTCTATATATGTACTCACCACTCTTGCTCTTTAGCTTTCTCAGATAAAATAGTAAATCTGTTCAAAGTGCACAGGGAAGAATCGTGTACCAAGACATCACTGATTTTGTGAACTGGTTTTTTTCATTCCGATTTTTGGCTACTTTGCCTGATCTTTGCAGGGATCATCAAAATAATCTCGTAAAAAAGAGGAACACTTGCATGCTGCAGTTTAGACTCATAACTTTGGGAATTTATGTACACTTTTATTATTTTCTGGAGTTTTTTTTTCGAGAAGATTATATGCTTCAGCTTGGAACAGCTATAACTGTTCTGGTAGAATGAAATAATTACGCAATACCTTGGATCATGTATGTAGCATACAAATACTCTGTTAACATTGGCCATGTATGTAATTTTATAGTCAGAATTTTAGATGGGAACTGAAATAATCAAAATATTTTGTTTATTTGTTTGATTTTTTATACAATAGCTCTACTACGTACAAATTCGAGTTAACGACAGCCATTTTAATTTTTTTCACATGAAACAAGCAAGTGCTTCTTTCTCCCATTATCCGGATTACGGTAAATTAGCTGAAGTGGTTGGTTGGTTCATGATGCTTGTGGTGGTCCTTGTAAGCTTCAACCGTGTGGTACTTCAGCTCTGCTCTTTTAGGTCATTGGCAAAGGATTATGGCATGACTTTACGGCCTGTGTTGTTAAGATGGAACATAAATGCATGGTCTTGTGAATACTCATGGTTGAAAGGTTTGTCGTTACTTTTTCTTGAGAAGCATAATATAAATGATTACAGCCAAATAAACCACGGTCCACCACCACAAGCTACTTTCGCCATCAGTATTTTCTGTTCACTTTGAATTTACTGTCCATGTTCTTGGCCTCATTAAAGCTATTAAGAGAAAGTGAGTGGTGATGAGTGAAAAGGGATTTATTCACTTCAAAAGGCTTTCTTCCTTCTATATATATTCAATTCGTTATTTGTGGGTTGAAGGTAATTTTACAAGTGGAAAAATGAGATTACTAATACAACTTCTGAAAGCTTCCTTTTCTAAATACTTTACTTTAAATGATTTCATTTTTCAGATTAGGTTTTTTTTCTTAAATTGAAGTTTACATGTTCACACATCACACATTGTCGCTTCTCAAATAAATTAAACAAATGTTAGCTCATTCATTCATGTGCATTTAACCGTGAGCATACATATATTTTGGTTTAAGCTTTAGAAAATACGCGTTAGATTTCAGTGGTTGCGCTTTTAAGTAATAAGTGCATAAAAGGAGATTTCGTGGTTGTTGGATGGCTAACTGTACTACTCAAATCACAGTCACGCGACGCGTGTCGTATCTGTAAACTAAAATCTATATAATAACAGGGCATTCGTACATCCTTGTTAAATGTAGTATCCAGCATATTAAATGACACTGGTAACTCTCTCTATGCATAAGCTATACTTTCTACAGTCAAACCAAAAGCTATTGAACTTGTCAGCAACTTATCTTTGGATAGGGCGTGCGAAACTCGTACGGTTTAAAAAATGGACACAAATAAGCACTAGATATAGTTCGTCTGTGCCCAAAAGCCTTATTCCCGTTCCCACAGACAGACATTCAGACTTTAAGACATTCATATTATATACCTATCTACCCAAAAGACAGTTTTAGATTGCTTACTCGAACATTCAAAATGATACTTTTACTACTGCTAACATAACTGTGACGATGGCCATGATGATGATGACAGCAAATACACACAAGTCTGCCAACCAAAAACCCACAGAAATGGGATTACTCCTGGAGACGTGAATCATAGTCGTAGGAGCGACTAGTAGTAAAAGTGGCACTGGTAGTTTTTCCAGTAACAAAACTCTCTCCTCTACCCTGCCATTTCTCAACTTAGTTCGGCACAGTAATAATAACGGCATTAGAAGATCTACTTTGGCTGGGCCATTGGTTTTTCTTGTTTGAAAAGTAGACAGACACACATATAACCATTTTACCAACCGTAATCATCATCATCATCGTCATACTGACTATTACCGTTACAGAAACTATTTGCAATTCCTTACTCATTTTACTGATTCTTTTGGCTATGCGATCAGTGCACTGCAGCAACCCAAAAGAAAAGACATCGCCACATGTTCGCTGCTGGTTACGTAATAAATGTTCAAGTAGGTTGTTGAGGTACCTATTCATTCTTCTTAAGTTCAAGTCCTTTATTCCCTTCATCCACCAACAGCATTGCCACTGCCATGAAAAGTTGTGAATGCTGAATACATTATAATCAGTCTTCCATCTCCGATGTGGAATGCCGCTACTGCTGCTGCTGTGACGAAGAAGAAGGAATGGCATTGAAAGAGTTTATGGTTGTTAGTTCGCCCTGTATTCTTCCTGTTTCATGTAGAAAGGAAGCCTGCCTTTTTATCAGGTTTATTATTCAGAGAAGCGAAAAGGAAGAGTAAAGAAAACCGGGGTGATGTTGGCGGTTGCAGTATTGGAGTTTGGGAAGAAAATGATGAAAAGAAATAGAAACTTTAATACCAACCAAACAACTACATACCGCTAATTCTACTCCTGTTACATTTGATATTTGGGAAAGTATATCCAGAAGAATTTCTCCTTATTATCTATTAGCTCAGCATCTTTTTTTAGCATTTTCACAGTAACATCACTGGATAAAGAAAGTTATAGGTCAAAATAGGTACTTGATATGCTTGTAGCTTGACATTGGAGCTGTTCTCCATGCACGATACTTTATTATGTATTATCAAAGTGCTGAGAGAGGAGGAGAGACAGTTTTGCTCGTAAAACCGACTACGAAGAAGAAGAAGAGAAAAAAATATCAAATGGCAAGTAGAAAAGTTAGTAAGCGTAAAAGACGTAGTGAACTGCATATAGCCACAATTTCATCATATACTTTTTATACATTACAGACAATACTATTGGAATCTTTGCGATTACCCATTACATTTTGCAAAAAAATAACGAATCTTGTTCGCAAGTGAAAGTTGAGACGATGTTATATGAAAAAAGGGACGATCTCTCGTTTTGGATGCATCGCTACAAAAGTATTCGTTTCATCTATGTACATAGTATACTCATATGTATTACGTTCTTGTCAACTACAAAAAAAGTATTAGAAATCTTGCTCTCTCCACGAGCATCTCTCTATCTCCCTCGCCAACCCCTTCTCTTCCTCTTACACTTTCCTTTAGTTTGGTAGAATAATAGTTTAGTTTGACAATTACGATTGCTCTTTCCACTACCATACATTTGCTTACTCGGCCGACATATTCTGCACTTGTATTATTACACTGTAGTATATAGTATAGTAGTCTGGCATGGGGTAACGTTTTTCTTCCTGCATTAACTTGCAAGTGTAGACGAGATATGAAAAGGAGACCATGTATAAAATGGATGAATATGAGTTGTTGTTGTAATAGTATTAGAATAGTGGTAGTGGAACTATAACTTCTTGTTAGTTATACTCTCCTCCCTAGTTTCCACTGTACTTAACTCATTGTCGTAGTAAGTTTTTTTTACAACTTCTGGTACTACAAGCACGAGTACTTACTACGATTTCTACAACTACTACTACAGACGAGTAATACTACTATTGAGATTGCTAAAAATGATTCACCCCCTTAAAGATAAAGATATGTTTTTGTGTACTAACCAGATAGGAATAAATATAGGGAGCATTTAACAACATAACATGACTACGTTGACTACATCGGCATACTCCTACAACAACCACTATAATCATCATCAGCATCATGATCACTACTGTGAACAGGAGAAGAAGAGTAAAAGTTGGAGATTTCTGCAACTCTTCCCTTTCTCCCAGAAAAAGAAAAGAAAAAAAGGAGCAATGATATAAATCCAGATTCCGGCCGCTCCTTTTATATATAAATATTATTCTCAATGTGAATACTTTTCTCTCAAGTTTCTCGTTTCTCTTATGATCATTGTAAAAAAGGACTACTGCTTCACGCGACGAGTCTCCATTTCTATAACATAAATAGATGCTCATATAACTACCACTTAATAGTGTGTACATATGCATTTATATATTTTTGTAGTATACACATAATAATAATATGTATAAATGAAGTCAATTTACAATATTACTTAAAATATAGATGTATTCATTCGTGTTATACATATATGCATTTATATTTACTTGTTACTTTTTTGGCTGGCCAACTGAGGAAAATCTTGTGTTGGCGATGGTGATGATGGTGCGGTGTAAGTACACAGATTCTGTCTGCTTGCATGCACACAGTGTTGTAGTACACATCGTTTTCTCCGATCTTCACTTTCTTCACTCACTTCAGTCAAGAATGTAATGCATATTATGAAAAGCAAGAAAAGCATTTCCTTCTTCTTTTTTTGGTGTAGACAGTCGTCGTGGTCCATTATATTTTTGTTACATTGGTATTCATACTTGCATCCAGGACTGCTTTTGCTTGCTTATTTTTTGTTACGGTCAGTCATACTGTTTTTTTCTATGGACAAGAAAAAAACTGTGAGATCCTTTTCTTTTTCTTAACTAAGTATTTTCGTGCTTGTGCAATGGTTTCTCTAGGCCAAGCACTATTATTTAGGATACAGTATTGCCGCTAATACACAGGATTCCAAAGTAAATACATTTTCTTATATTCCCGGACAACAAAAGCTTTTTTGCAGACCGGGAATATAGAAATAGACATTTTATATTGTTTCGTTTAATATGGTATGTTACTCAATGAAGTATGCAGTACGCAAGGAAAGCTTTTCTGGTAGGCATATAGTCGCCGTGTCCTTCCGTTCTTCCAGCAATATCGCTTCAATTTACTTTTTCGGCATAGCGTTATAGGTTGTTACATGACTGCCGCCGCCGACGCCTCGCACTGACAAAATGTTTTATCTGCCAAGAAGAAGACCAACAATAACATATCGGCATGCTTTGGAGTTTGGATCCATGCACATTATTAGATGCACGCAGAGCAGATAGGGCGAACAGCACTATATGTGGAATGTATGGCTATAGAAAGTTGAGGAAAGTGAAGCTGATGATGCACGGAGAATTTTCTCCCGATATCTATCCACATATTTATTATTACAGTTGACCGGTAGAAAAAAACGGGGAAAAAGATGAAAAGGCATGTTCCAGATCTTGAATATGGGTTGAGATGAGAAAAGCTAGATTCTCGGTAGTTTGGTGTAGGTATTTTTTGCTACTCATTTTTCCTCTATTGAAATCTCCGTCCTCTTTCGTCGACCTAGCTAGCAGAGGAAGTGGTTGCCTGTATTTTGACGATGTTTATTTTTTCATTGCGATACATGCTCCTCTTCTCATATTATTACTTGTAGCTTTTGTTTAAAAGGCTTTCCTATCATACCACTCAATCCCATCGGTAAGAAATAGAACAAAAAAAATCGGAGGGAAAGTGACTGAAGAAGAGCGAAACGGGTTGTACTTTTTTATGTGGTTTCTTTTGTACTCTAGAGAAAAGTAGCACAAGTGCATTCCTTTGTAAATGTGCAAAGGTAGCATAAAGTAAATAAATAAATGATACACGTATATATAAGGCTCATTTTAAAACCTAAACAGCGGAGGCAGCAGGCATCATGCCCTGTATTTAGGTATGTTGCGTGTACACAGAAAAAAATGAGGCTATGTGGCTTTGAATGCATGATGATCTATTTTTTTCTCCAGAAAATATACGATACATGCAGTGTGCATTGACTGTGCCAATTTGTCAGAGAGTGGAGAATAATGCATGGTTGGTTTACTACCAGGTTGATCTATTTTTTTCTCCAGAAAATATACGATACATGCAGTGTGCATTGACTGTGCCAATTTGTCAGAGAGTGGAGAATAATGCATGGTTGGTTTACTACTAGGTTTACTCCGGCTGCACTTTTCGTAATCTGGTAATGCTAAACTTACATAAACATGCAGTGGAGAAGAAAGTGGTATGCAATATGCATATTGCATATTTATACGATGGGAGGGAGGCACGAACCAAGAGGGAAAAAAATAATGAGTCCCAGGCGTTTCCACTATACTTTTTTTCTGAATATTTACAAAATATTTATTCAGCTAGACAGGAAGGATAAAGCAATAAACGCAAAATGTTTTTCTTATATTTTCAGACCACGCTTCGCACTTCTGGCAAAAATATATTCATCGCATGGACACAAAAGAGTAGAGGAAGACCACACTCCTTGGGAAAAAACATCAGTGCGTTTTTAATATTGTGATTTTCTCAGCACTATAAACCTGTAAAACAGTTTAGCGCAAATACGATATCTACATAAAACGGTTCAATATTATAGTAGTGTTCAGTTCAAGATAAGTACAACAATTGGGACGATGGGTAATCCGGCTCGGTGGAAGTGGAAAACTTGTTTCTTATTGCCCCACGGAGCACTAAGCTATCTAATTGGAACACTAGCCTGTTTATTGGTCATCTCTCAGGTAAGCAAAAGTTTATGAGCCATAAAATCATCGTCACAAAAAACAACTAGTTTTAGTATTTAATTACCGTGTAAAAGTGTAATTATGGCATAATTATTGGCGTAACCTTTAATTTAATTTTCTTACAATAATGCTTCTCATGACATGACGTAATTGGCAGTGATAGAGAAATTACGTAAGGATTAACGGGAAAATAAATGGTACATAGGTGAGATGTGAACCCCTGGAGAAATTCCTCCTCATTTCTCACTAGCAAGCCTCTTAAATAGATAAAAGGTGACGGCCTGGATTACCTAACAAGAATATTATGTACAATATGTTGGTATGAAGCATGTTTACTCTACCATATACCTACCAAAAATGCATAATGTATATACACACCACCACCATCATTTTATGGACTTTTATCACCGTTCCATTTTCTTCGAGATGCTATATGGTCTTGAAAGTTTTCTTGCACAGAAAAGGGAACCGAAAATGCCGACGAGGAAGCTACTGACAAGAATTCAAGATGAGCATCATAAGAGAATTTCTTGTTCCTTTGCTTACCAACCAGTAGACTGAACCTAAAGTGGTAGTTAGAGGTGGTGGAAAATAAGGGAATTCACTTGACTTATATAATATTAGGTATGTGTAGTCTGTTTGCTAAGATTCACCGTTTATTTACTTTAGTTTCTCGAATCTTGAAGTAGACTGGAAGTGAATTAAGAGGAAGAATGAGATTTCTTTTTGAGCAAAAGATATACCATATCAGAGATACCTGCATTCATACAGACATGTTTACACTATGAGGCTGATAGCTTGTTTTTATTTTATCTGCTGCAGGTGGATGTCCAGAATCTGGGCTCCAGATTATATGTACATGCATTATTTGAATTATATCTAGAATATGCATATAGGATCTCTCATTTCCAGTAAAATTCCTTACACACTTAACCCAAATTACCGTAAATGCTCTTTTAATTGCCCCATCTCCAATAACTCCCCCTATTCTATTAACTCCCCCCTCTGGACCCATGAATTTTAATAATGCCCCCCTATTCGAATAATTGCCCCCCTAATTTTTATTATTTTTTCTATTAACGTAATTTGTAACGATAATCACGACATACACCTAATTTATATTGATGAGAAATTGTAAAAGACTAGTACGATGCTAATTTACCAATAAAACCAATAATTTCTCAAATTCAACAGAATAGACACCATACGTTACACTCAAAATGAAAAAAAGGACACATGACATTTAAAGATGAAGTGAGAAATTTTGCAGTCACACTCCGTTTACGGTGATTTTACCCACTTGTAACTGACCCACTGGAAGATTTTGAGGAATTAGAGACAAATAAAATTGTCGTGATTAATATTACATGCCAAGTTTCTAAGAACATATATGTAGAAATTTGACTAATTCCCCCCTATTCGAATAAGTGCCCCTATTCTAATAAAAGCCCCCTCTGAGGTGTAGAAAATTAATAAGGCCCCCGGGGCCACTAAAAGAGCATTTACGGTAAGTAAACAGTGAAGCCTAAAATAACTCGACTGGTGTAGCATGTCTTGTAAGAGTAGAATATTCAACTCTCCAACTATCCATTAAGCGGAAGGCGAAGAATCACAGCTCTTTCAAACCAATGAAATCTTGACGGATCATGGATTATGAAAAACGATTAATTTCTTTGACATTATTTATCTAACGGTACATACTTTAAAGTATCTTCTTAATGTTTATACCTCTCCCCAAATATTGTTTCACTTTTGTCATCATAAAACTGTTCATCTTTAAGTACTTTCACTCATTTGACATATATTTTACTTGTTAGCTATGTACATCATAAAACTATTACAATTACCAATTATTATGTAAGCAGCGCAGCATTATTTTCGAGAAACGGTAAATGGCTTGACATTTTCTCCTCCTCATTAATAAACAAAGGAAGTAAGGTTGAGAATGTTGAAACTACAATTTCGTCTCGTTCCTCGAAAGGGTCGTTCCACTCCTCAGGACGACACGGCGACTTGACGAGAGATTAAGTTCTTTTCCCTTTTTTATTTGCCTACCCACGCGTTCCTAAATACATAAAACATGTTTAATGTATTGTGCTTGTTCACCTCAATCTTTCACGCATTATTTTGCTTCCTCAAACACCATTTAGAAAGGTTTTGCCCGCGGTATTTGTGATGTGTACCAGTACTCTAGGTTTACTTTTAGAATTACACTCTTAAATGCAAGGGATGAGAGATGAGGAGAGTGTGGCAATGAGTAAGGAAGCAAGCAGCACACTTTTTTATATTCCGTATATAGATAGATAGATGGATACAAGTAAACACCCGCCGCCGGGTCGGATAGTTACATGACACGTTTGTCTCGTTGCCAGCCTGGAATGCCAAAGTATCAACAAAAACTGTACATCTCATGAGACTTAATGCTCCAACACTACCACTACTGCTAAACGGATATGTACACTTCATGTCATTTAAGTTCACTGCCACTCACTCTCCTCATTCTACTACGCATAATGGACAACTTATTGTCTGTGCATGTTCAAATTACAATATGCGTTACATGAACCACTTCAGTATGCCTGTCGATTGCCGTTAAGAGTTTACTGTCAGAAAACAGCCCGCAACTTTTTAACCCTTTTGATGATGATGCATTATGTACCAAAATAGGCATTACAAAACAATGCAAATAGCGATAATAACTGGCTTTATAGCAGCAGAGAAGGATTCACAAGTCTATATCGAGTGCTGATCGAGATCGAGTGTTTGTCTGGTGTGATGGAAGTGTGTAACGCACTATTATTACGATTTACATACCAGCCTTTTCATCGTTTTGAAAACTTTATCGTATCATCCCTCTTCAAGTGCAGCAATTGTTTGATGCAGTTACAAGTTGTGAACATGTGTACATCATGCATCATCATGCGTACACGTAGAGAGACGCTAAAACACCGTAGGAAACATCAATATTGTTGTTCATACATGGTAAACAGTTTGTCTTGGCCAATTTACGACTTGTTTTATGTAAAACATTCACTCACCTTTACTTAGCACATCCTTTCCTTACTCTACGTACCGTACGGTTGAACTCCAGTTCCAGCAGCAGTTGAGCTATACATGCATGCGCCATACCTAAATATTTTTATCACACAAGCACAGGTGTAACCTATAATCAATCTTTGAGGATCATCGGATTCATTATGATACATAAGGAGTTCATTCTTGACAGGATAAAGTAGGTTGGTTACCTCGCGAAGAGCATGGCAAGTCATCATAATGTTTTATTATCGACTTTAGTGGTGTCAAGCGAGCATCCGTGTTTGAATGCTGTCAGTTCACAAGTTCATCACTCACTCAAACTTACATACGTATAGGTAAATACATTAAAAAATAACTTCCGGTAAAACAAAGGATTGGTTATTGATTTCGCAAAGTAGTATTGCTTACATAGCAGTTTCATAAGAAAATTTACCTGTTTACACAGCATTCCTCTTTCATGCACACTTTCATTTTTACAAAATACGTAGATGGTGCGTTAATTAAAATTAACAAATAAATTGAAAGATTTATTATCACACTAATTTATCTATTTTTCTCCAAATACTTGGCCGACAGTAGTGGTTAACCTTTAAGGATTTAACACCATCAGATACATCACGCCATAATAAATATGCGATGATGATATATAGAAAAAGTTTGTCACGGGAAACTTATGAAAAATAATTTATTACCTTAACTTCTTGATAAAAGCATTTACAAAAATAAGCGTCTGTGCTGGAATCTGGGGAGAAGAGAAAGTAATTCCACTTTTTAGTAGCGGTACATATAGAGATGCGACCGCAATTACCACGTTACCACCAGATAGGGACCTTTTTCTGTATAACGTGTTATTTTTTTATGAGATAAAAATACTAAACAGTTGTGTGCACTTTATGTGGCGTTTCCTTTGTGGTATTCATAAAATTTACATTGCCCATTTATTAACTCACCACGAGCATCCTTCTCTCTGTCCTACTGTATTTCATGCTAGCAGTTTTCATTTCCATAATATTTCTTTCTCTTTCACAAAAGGTGGGTCACCAGAACTCAGACAGAAAAGTGGAGGAGGTAAATGTTGTGCAGAATGGTGATTAGGTATAATGTATACTTGACGTTATGAAATATTTCTTGTATGAAAAAAAAACTTCTTGAAAAGCTATTGTGTTGCCATTTCATTTAGTAGTGCGTAGTTTGTTGTTACTATTATTATATGGTAATAGGCTTCTTCTTCTTCGCCCACCTTCCTCTTTTGGTTCTCTTTCTGATTGTGTGCATACTTTGTATGTACTTATTATTATAAGCCGCCATTATACCACCATAGTTGTTGGGGAAAAAAGAAAGAAGCCATGCAATATCACGGCGAGAGGACATAATAAATATACAAAACTTACATGCCAAAAGGATGAGCACCCATTTCCAAAAATGACATTATGATATCTTCAGAAAGCAATAAAATGACTAAATAAGGCATTTTTTCTTGAATTTTTCTGTAATAGTAATAAAAACGTTGCTTTCCAGTAGCTACCAAGCATTGTTATTAGAAAACTTGCAACATTACTAAGTAAGTAAATGCCCACATACCTGTATTGCACCATATACCACATAGGCATTCTTCTCAACTATTGTGCAAAGCTATTTGTGTATTTCTGTGGTAAAACATGCCACATAAAATAAATTGTTTTGAAAAACGAAGAAATGCGTGTAGTCGATTTGAATGAAAAAGTGATGAATGAGAGGAGATATGTTATTTTTTGTTATTATCATCATGTATGATCATTTTTTTACTTGCTTCATTTTCTTAATGCCCTTTTCCGCATTGTATACATCGTATGTACATAATGGAATATTATATGGTTTACTGTGTTAGTGGCATGCTTTCATGTATATCACTATATTAGCCATATTGACATAACATGTTTTGAGCCATATCTATTCATAGCGGGAGACAGGTAAAATTATTAATAATTTGCCGTAAAAATCCAGTAACATAAGCACTGCATATACTACACATAATCTTACAAGCATTTCAAAAGAATGGGAATAAATGAATGCATATATTATTTTCAACATAGATCCTTGCGGCATGGATATTTCAAGTCTGCGAAAGAGTTTGTATACAAAGTATAGAGTAGCATGCAAAGAAAGCAAACTGCCTTCCACTCGAAACTCGGTACGACAACAATAAACAGAATTTCCATATTCCCAAACATGATGATTGTTATGCAGAATAGTCATCATCATCGTTATAATCAACACAAAACTTCTGTTCCTTCCTTTTCCATATTATGTTATTTATCAGGTTGGTTTGCGGCTCTTCTGGGATGTACATAATATGTACGTAATACATAAAAGAAAGGATATTGTGATAATAATAAAAGGAAGAGTACACAGTGCAATCTCCATTTATAAATTTCCTATTTTAGCTCAGCTATTAGACTCCGCAGAGGAGTTGTTGAAAGTAATGATAATAATGATAGGTAACAATATTTCTGAATTATGCCTACACCTTATGCCACCCAAGGAAGAAGTGTGTAGTCAGCGGGTTCAATCATCAACATCTTGACACAAACTGCACGTTACTTTCTTTGTGTTACAAGTCTCTGCGTATCATTACGCATTATTACACGGGCTCCTATATATCATTATAGAAAACTGAAACGAACTAAACATATACATACTTGGCTTGTGAACATTCACATTTTTCCTGAAGATTGTGTTATTCATTCAAGTGCCCTACACGCATTTCATGGAGATTGAGACTCGTCTTTTTAAATATATTTGTTATTAAAAGAGATACACACACACTAAGTTTTTAGGTACGGATTTCCAGCACAATATCATTCTTCAACAACTCAGCGATAAATATAAGTGTATGGGCAGATGGCAGATCTACTCTGCGATGGAATGAATTCCGTGCAGTCATAAGGACACAAGAAATCTGAATGACTGGATGTATATACACTTTAAACACATGCTGGGTTCGAGTACATATTCAATTTGGTTTGCCGTTTGTTGTAAAAGTCAATTATTGGAAATTACTTCACGGGCACTTGAACAAGTTGAAGTGGCGGTTTCATAAATTAGGTACATACTGAGTTTTATGTAGATAAGTTATATGTTTAGCCGATATGGGAGAAAGCTGGACAAACTACGTTAAGCGTTATGGCTAACACTTTAGAAATACATATATGTTTACAACAAATGAAATGCGTCATACGAGTTTTATTTTTACTCGCATGACTTGAATTAAGGAACCCGTAAAAGTCAATTATTACCAGCAATGACAAAATTTTATGTGTGTATAAAATATTATATGGGTTTTGTGTATGTGTGCTCTATCATTGTTTGAACTTGCCCACTCACCATCAGTTAAGAGTCGCTGTTTTTTGCCAGGCAGAGACCTCCACGATAGCATGAAATATCCTACATACCAGTTTTCGATTTTACTTAAAGCATGTCAATTTGTCTGTCCTGCATATTTGCGACAACAATAAAATCATACCTACGTGTCTCCTTCCTAACCAAATTAATTATGTTCCCAAATGGATTTCCCCTTCCTTACCAAATCGACCTTCTAAATCCTGTAACTTTGATATTACTTAATCTTCTGTCAACAAGAAAGGGTATCGTTCATCAATGTTTGTAGCATGAGAGACATTCAACATTTTTTTTCCAAAATTCAATTTATATCCACGAGTTATAATATTATTACGCAAAGGTTTATATAACCGTTTGATTGTCAGGAGAGGGTTTCAGGTTAATCTGCTGCGACACAACATGATATAATGCTAAATACATTTTAGTGATTAATGATGACCTCGCCCTTCCTATCATCAATTTTTAAAAGTTCCTACACATTTATACCATTAAAAAGTATCACTGTTCATCGGTCACGAAAGCATACGCAATCGTCATTGATTTTTTAAAGTGTACTTATTCTTCCATTGTGCTTTTCAAGTCGACCATAACGCCCGCATATAAAGACAAATAAAAACATTGAGGGAAAGAGAAGTGTAAGAGAATAACATGTATGTTCATAAATGCGCGTGTTTGTTTTTTCTTGTGTACATTACAAGTGACAGAAGAACATGTTTAAAGACATTTTGATGTAAACGGTTTTTCACTGTCTAGTACTAATACGGATGGAAATGACACAGCGCGCCTTATTTGTTGTAATTTAATGGAAACAACGGCAGGTGACTGTTGGTACCATTTTGTTATAAATGACTTTGTTGAACAGGTGTGTTTTTGATGTAAACGGTTTTTCACTGTCTAGTACTAATACGGATGGAAATGACACAGCGCGCCTTATTTGTTGTAATTTAATGGAAACAACGGCAGGTGACTGTTGGTACCATTTTGTTACAAATGACTTTGTTGAACAGGTGTGAATCAATGCTTACACACGGCCAAATACAAAACAAGCAATAAAAATTTATGGAACCTAAAAAGTCATTGTTGTAGAGAATTACTTCTCATAAAATAAAAGATGAAAATGTAATGGGTCACGGGAAGCGATATGGCGGGGTTCACTTAACTTCATTAACCTTAAATATTAACGACTACACACTAGATTAGATCTACCTTCCCTTTGTTGTTTGGTTTAATAGAATCAACCTCACGAGTACGTATGTGTATATTGTCACGTTGTCGTCGCTTAATCAGGCAAACGTATTAACCGGCCTGTTGACTTTAACTGCTCATTTGTTCAGTTTTGGATGATGTGGGTTCATAGTGGGTGTATAAACTCAATTTAATTTGATGATTTTTCTCCTCGTTAAGCTTTCGGTAAATTACGCGAGCAAAGAGGAAAATGATAGTTTTGAGTGCTGATGAAAGAGGCTTGTCATTTTACAAAAATCCAGGGCCATTAACGTTGTCATTTCTGTCAAGGTTAATTTAGAATTTCCAGGTATGTGCAGATATTTTTTTAAAAATTTGAAAATGTTCTTGCGTTATGCAATTGAGTACAATGAAAATTATCAACGTTCTAATATTGTTTAATATAGTTGGTATCCTTACACCTTAATTGTGGATAGGGCAATGAGTTTGAATTCACAGGAAATATACCTGTCATGAGTCTGGTTCCAGTTTATTTTTTATTTACCCAGGTAGTACTTGTGTATGAAATAATACGGTCAAATGAAACTTTCATTATGAAAGCGAAAATTAGCGTGATGCATACTTCGTCAGAGTATCAACTTCCATTTAACCTTATAGGGGGCAATGAAACTACATTTTTGTTAAAACTGAAATAAATCTTGTTACTAAATTAAATAAGCTGACATTTCAACAAAAGAGGAATTTACTCGTGTGTGTAAATTTAAACGATTATGTAGAATAGAGACGGTAACGTTTTTTAGAAAAGACGAACATGAGCGGTGAAACGCTATATGTCGCCCCAAAATTGGTGCGTTTTGATAGCTTCCACTTTTCCATACATGACGCGTCCTGTGCATATAACTCTGAGCCTTCTCTTCCTGAAATGAACTAAATACGTCGGGAAAATTGCAGTGCGACAACAAGGTATAATAAATGTTTGTCCCATTTTATGTGTCATCATTATTATGCAGCACAGAGATATTATCGTGCACACAACAACCACAATAATAGCACCACAAAAATTTGTTTAGTTCATGTTCTCACTTTTCCTTCTTGTTGTTAGTATACATATTTTGGGCACTGTTCCGAATTGCCTTGTTCCGTGCATTCCACTTTCATTCCAGATTTCAGATGCATTCAACAAAATTGGATGCGACAAAGCGGAAAGCATTTGTGCGACTTGTTTTGATGACTAGGCAGAAAAAACACAATATACCTATAATAATATATAATATAAGAATGGTAGTGCCTCTTATCAGTCTGTTTTAAAATGTCCGATGTGCAGGATGCCAAGTATGCAGCAAAGAAACTAGGCTGTATATTTTTACCGCACCTGAGGTAAAAATGTGGTTAGATGTCATATAATGTTTTACTTGATGATATACAATGTAGTTAGCTTTATATCGTATTATGGTTTTGCTCAGTTTGCTGAAAAAAGATCAACTATATGAATGACTTTAGCTAGAGAATGTGACTGATGTCATATAATGTTTTACTTGATGATATACAATGTAGTTAGCTTTATATCGTATTATGGTTTTGCTCAGTTTGCTGAAAAAAGATCAACTATATGAATGACTTTAGCTAGAAAATGTGACCTATTTACAGTAAACTGTAACAATATGGTACGGTAAGTAATTTAGTCATGAGCAAAGTAGAACAAACACAGGACACAGATGGAGCATTAGAATGGATGGTTAGTACCTCAAAAATTTTCGTAGAGGTAAATCTATATTTGACAAATCTTGAGTGTCACCCTATGATATTTTGAATCACAACACCGTTTTTGTATTGTGTCTTAATCAGTTGCTTCAATCTGAATTACTTTTACCTACATCGTTCCACGAAGCATACGAAACTCCAGGTGATTATTATTACACAATGGATGGAAGACCTTTTCTTCCAAATGTATCTTCAGGGTTCACTGCAGATAATGACGTTGCATATATCATAGGCCATTTTTTAAATGATAAATTTTATGCCCGTGCTTATTTACCAAGAGTGGCTTTTCTATTCTATTCATATTTTTCTAAAGGGGAAAATAACAAAAGCATCTTTTGAGAAAATCTGTAGAAATTTCCCCTAAAATGTAAAAATTTTCTCCTTGAGAATAGAACACTGGTATTATAGCAGCGTGGTGCATGCTCCAAGGAGGAAACCTTTTTCAATGACAAAATTTACCACAAAATTCAACAAGAAATATAGGGATACAAGATACAACAAAAATGATGATCAACTATAGAGATACATTTTTATGACAATTTTTGTCCGAAGGAGGAGGACGTAAGTCAAGGGGAAATTCGATGACTTTTTCTTTTTAGACTGCCTTGCGTTAGGCATTTTTTTCTATTGTAAACTAGGTCTGTTTTTTATAAGCTTCTGTGATTTAATAATAGTAACACAAGTCATCATCAAAGCAAAACACATTCAATTCATGTCCCCCTTTTTAGCTTAAAAACCCACCCATAAAATACTGACTATATGGTCTAACAACAACACATTTCCTTCATATGACACAGTAATAACAATGCTTTAATTTTATTCCATGTCTGTAGCATATGTCTCCAGTGGAGCGCTTAAAATGTGACATGCTTCTTGTTTCTTGGTGGCACATGCAGAGAAACCACTACTGTGCTGGTCTTGATGTTTTTCTCGGCTTCCCTCAACTACCAGACGAAGACATCATTTTAAAAGAATATTGAGCAATTTGTCCCTCGAAATCATTTGCTTGTGAAAAAATTACCCTCAATTTGCTTTCCAAACTGTGCGACATTCATTCAATGATCCTGCTTCTGATGATGATGATGAGTAACAAACGATCGAAAAGGCAGTACCAGCAGCACCAGTCCTTGAAGAAAATTTTTTGGTCTCATCAAATGCACTTTCATTACAGTGTACTTGATAGTATAGTAGAATAGCTAAACTGCAAGTAAAAAAAGGAATGTAGCGTTGTTCCTTTTTTGTGGGACAAAAAGTGCAGCTCCACTTGTGCATAACCGTTCTCCAACATGACACTCCATTTCCCTTTCCTTCCCATTTAGGTATATGGTGTCATGAACGTGAAAATATATATCAAGACCATCAAAGGCAAATTGTAACACATATTATGCATATCATGTAAGTATATAGATTCCTATCACCAATCACCATCACATGACACATTGGAGAACACAAAACACGACTCTTTTACGATTATCTTACTCCTCCATCAAATAAGTGAAATAACTGCGCACATTTGTATGGTATTGTGCATTGTAACTACTAAATGCATTCGACATAAACGGTCCGATAAAGATCATTTAGAAAAAAAAATGTTTCCTTCCTTTTTCCGTTTATGTTTATAGTGTCGGTCATGTAGATTCTTACCAGTAATTACTCTAAGTATACCAGAAACCAACCGTTTGCCTAATTTCTTCTAACTTTACTGGAAACAAAGACTATTTATTTATTGTTTTCTGGTTCTTCGAAAAATGTAAAATTCAGCATTTTATTGTGTCATCAACTTGACTGAAGATAAAAAAGCTTGAAATTTATTTGATCCGTCAGTATTTGTCGTGTGGGAATATACATGGATTCACAGAAAAAGCAATTTGATGACTGCATATTTTCTGGTGCCCTTGCTCTGGAATTTCTTGCGGTCGATTTTGTTCATTTTATCATATTAGTTTTTTACTTCAAGATCTGGTCGAAAGATGCAAACGCTTTCGGATGTTTTTGAGTCTCAGCAATATTGAATATATGCAGTTACAAAATATTTCCGGTGCTTATAGATACACTTCATATTATGTCTATGCTAACATATCAAATGTTCTAGTTTTGGTTGGAAAGCAATTCTGCTTTTGAACTTGATTATCAGATACATTTTTGTTTCGAAAGTGGTTTAATAGCTTAGTAGAAAGAAGGAAAGCGATCATACGATACGGAATTGCCATTGCAGACATTATGTTCCGGACAATTGACTGTTCATAAAGTTTGAGCAAATCTATTTCGTCCCCTTTTTTATTGTTTGGAATTCTGAAATTGGGATGAATTTTATGCTGACATGTGATTTGTATGGTATGGGTCATGTACTGCTCGTTGTAATAGCGTTGCCATTCAAGAAAATGTTTCTAAACGAAGTTCAGTCTTTTATACCTTTAGAAACCTTACTACAACCGTCTTTTTAGCTTTCGTATTTAATCTAATTAAATTTAGACATCGGTTACGCAATAACAATATGGTTTTTATTGAATGTTTAGGCAGATACAGCCAAATGGTTAATGTTGATTCAACTAGGGACTAATAATATTATTGAAAAACAAGTAAAAAATAAGTTTTTTTCTTTTGAGAAAAAAGAAAGTGAATAATTTGGGAAGGATACAAATTTTCTCTCTAATTTCAAGCATTCAGACGGTGTTCCACTAACGACCCAATTTGCATGCGGATATTGACTGTGTATGCATGTATACGTGTCGGTAAACTTTGTTGTCCAAAAACTTCTTCACAAAGTTTACTATAGCAAGTTTGCAAGCAAAGCCTTTCAAAAACTTTCAAAATGATTGAGAAAAAAAGGCATGAAAAAAACTGGCGTATACTTTCATGCAAGATATTTGGTTGCTCACTCTTTTGGCCCAGCTTTGCAAGCGAACGTTAACAATATTTCATGCAAGTAAAAATCTGAACTTACAATATTATCCAAAAAATATACACTATGAAAAGTTGGAGAAGCGAAGTAAACAGCAGGAAGCACGGGGGAATGTCAAACGAGGCACAAATTAGATGATTTGTTGAATAATCTTTAAAGCACTTTTGATCAGAGGCCTGTTCGTGATGATTCCTGTTCAGTTTAAAGTTTCATTTATGATGATAATAATATTATTATGGTAAAAATGCCCGAAAGAGTTTTTTTTTGCTTTTTTGAAACAATGCGAAAATTCTCACTTATTATGCTACCTGTCTTGAAATTTATGTTTGACATGTTATAATCTACATAAATGTCACGACAAGTCTGGCTAGTCAATTTGTGGGCACGACAGGAGACCTTTTTTGTTGAAAAAATATATCATGCATGTTTCTTTTCTGATTTCATTGCAACATTTGGTAATTGTGATGGTGTCGGCGTGTACACCAATTTGCAAACTATATCCATTTGCCCTGTTCGTCTTTTGTAACTGATCTCATTGATAATGGCAATATTTTGATTGCGGTATCATATTCTCTGATCTTTGATCAATTCTCATATATGACAATGCGGAAACAGAAGTTTTATGAGATCGTAATTGAACACGGATTTGCATAAAGAAGGTGTGGAATGGGCGAACAAGAATATTAAATCTAGAACAAAAAAGTGTTTCTTGCGGTCAAATAAACTAGAATTGTTTTCATGACACACGGGAATTTGAAACTGAAACGAAGAGAGAATCATGCAGAGGAACGAAACAAATTACTATAACAGATTTCATCATTGATTGAAAATGAAACTGGAAATGCGGGCTGGGCTGGGCTCAAACATTCATAAATACGTCTTGAAGCAGTAAATAATAATATAAGTATATAATATTACATAATATGTTATCACACAAAATGAAACGAACTGGAATAACGAACCGAGTGGTGTTCTGATTCCAAGCTGGGCTAATCCCGATTTCTACTTATTCATCTTCAAATCCTACCATTTTCTTTTACAATTTATTTTATGAACGTGAGCCGAGAAAGATGCTGATATATTCTCTTTTAAAATTACAATTCTGAATGTCATTTATGAACCACGCTTATTAAGTACTTCTCCAAGTACGAAAATCTTTAAAAAATGCATCTTCTCCTTTCTATATAATTATTTCTCATCAAATACCACTATTTTTATTTTTTCATGCTTCATAATCACTTCTCTCTACAAACTCATGATTTACATTGAAATGTACAGTAAATACAAAATGATTTTCAACGTAGGCAACCCAGAGATGCGTATACGAATGCTTATATTTACTTTTTTCAAAGAAAGCTTCCCAAGGAATATTCTACTGTTAGATCTCCAGAGCAGAACAAAAATATGGGCCACATGTGCTAAGTAGCTCATAATGCTTTCAACTGTGGTAGGTGGAAAACATTTTGAACAGAATTACAACCACCACCACCACCACTACTGCTCTTTTCTGGAAGACTGACTTGAAAGGGAAATTATTATGAAGCTCTAAAAAGACCTCTCATTCTTTCTTCATTACTATTACGATTTGTACTTTGTACAGAAAAACACAGGCTACCACCACAAAAATGTTTTGTAATATGAAAAACATCCCATGATGCTGCTGCTGATGATGATTGTATCATGGTAATGTACTACCTCAATGCAAGAACGATAACTAAACATAATGGAAACAGCACACTTACCCTTATGACATGCACAGTGGGAAATAGATATCGAAATACAACCATTATGTATACCTTTTTTCCTAAGCACCCGTTCAAATAACCCCATTAGAACATAAAAATGTAGGTAAAACAGCCACAAGAGCACAGCTAGATATTATTATTATTAGCCCGGGCTTTAGTTTACCAAGAGATTTCTCTCTCTAAATATCTTTATTACTGAGGAAGACAAAGTAGGTAAATGGTGAACAATGCTTATGTTTTGCTGCTGCCAGAGCCATGAGCCATGTGTCAGCAAGGTTGCACTTGAATTGTAATAAAGTAAAAAAATGTTTAGGAGAGAAAGGTATAATAGACGGGATACATATAAAAAACATAAAATCACTTGTGTTATGCAACCATTACGATAGGCAAGTATGGAAAACACTTGACCTCTTCCCACATGCTTGCTAGCTATTACACATTCACATTACCTATTGTCTTTTTTTGTCTGTTGGATAAAAAAAGTAGGTTTCGGTGTTGTTGGTGTGTGTGGCACACAAGATATTATTGCTGCTGTGAAAACGGAAGCTATTGTTCTCTGCTTAATCTTCCTCCGGAGAACTTTTTTGGTTTATGGTAATATTCTCCACCAAATGCATTCCTTTTTATTCAGATAGAAAAACCAAGTTCCATTCCATTTCTTAAAAGTAACTTTTTCCAAAGTGTACTACTATCTCTGTACATGACCATATAAACACTCTCACTTTTCTTTTCCCTGCCATACTATCTATCTACAGAGAAGCAATAAGTAAGTCAAATTTTTATCTGGGGACTATTTTACTTCTTTCATACTCTCCTGTATTTTATCCTTAAGTAGGTAGCTCCCCCCGTGTGTCACATCATCTCAGCGTGTGTGCTCCACTGCAGTTCTGCATTTGAAAATGTATAATATTCATGGTCATTTCAGGTTGTATAATTCCGACTTTTTCTTTATT
>JAHZMV010001123.1:0-17692 GCA_027743765.1 Coecobrya sp. COE2 | reverse complement strand
GAAATGACATTGTTTTCTAATAAGTCTCGTCAGAATCCAAGAAATTTGAATTGGTAAATTTTCTGGTGAACAACACAATACCCAGCGGATAGCAATGGAGATGAAAAGAAAGTGGTATTTCTCCTTCGTATTCACTTCCCTGAAATAAGTTTATGTGCAACCAATACAATGCGTTGTCCGACGAAATTGATAAAACATGAGTAGGTAACTTTTATAGCTTGTGTGGCAGCTTTGGATACCAAAATGCATAGGAAAAACTGTCCGCTTCATTGACAATGACAAAACTCATTGGTCTGATGGTCTGATTGATACAAGAATGCAAAAAATGTATTATACGAATTGCTATATATTTATTTTCTGATTTTTATTCGTTGTTGGTTTATAAATATTTAAAACGCAACAGGTAAATTTCTTATCAATCAGTTTTTAAACTGAATATAGGAATAATTATTATGTATGTTATGTATACATAGAACAAGTTGAATTTCGGCTTTTACAACAAAATGTTGATCGTAAAAATCTTTTCTCTATTTACATACAATACAAATGCATCTGACATATATTGCTTTTCTGTAGTTTATGGTTTAATTGCATTGTAGATTTCTTAACTCTTTTCTACGGAATACACACATTTTATATTAGAAGTTCTCTGTTTATACCATACAAAAATGGAATTCAATACAAGCGATAAAAATGTACAACTGCCAGGTAATTTAATATAATATATTTGTCTACTATGTACTAAAACTATGATCTATATATCTATCCAATGAACACGTATTCATCAAACTTGTGGCCCGTGCATATTGACTGCTTTTTAGGCACATGTTAAACATGGAAAAATGACAAATGATACGAATATATTAAAATAAAACTACTAAATCAAAATAATATGCTTGACTCTCTTAAATATTTAACATTTGACACTGGAACAGAGATTGCCAACAAAATCAAACTAGTTTTTAGTTACAAAACACACTGTTGTACCGAACTGAGGCTTAACATAGTTTTCAGGATTTAATCTTTTTAAAACTTAAAATAATAATTATTTACTACCGACACTATATATATTTGTATTACAAAGATGAATGAGTTCAATATTTGTATAAATGTGTCTATATATTGATCAGGTTATTTTGTACAGAGTACAGACTTCTATTCTGCTGAGCAAATTGATTATCGTTCAAAATTACAGGAAATCATAATGAAAATGAATGAATAACTAACTAAACCTGTACACAGTCACATTAACATGTCTCTCTAATTTTCGATTTTGGACATACACATATTCTTTTCCTACACACTAAACTAAAACAAATTAAGTTTACTATTTTGTACATAATATGTCTTTTTACGCTTTTCCAATAAGAAATCCAGATACGCTAATTATAGGCATCAGTTAGTTTCCCAGTTTTCTTTATTGCCAATTTATAACTTTAGGTATATGATTTCTCTTATAGCATTGCAGTACTAATCATTAAAAATTTGTCACCTTCCATACGAATAAATTCGATTTAGGCAGAAATATTAAAAATTGACATTACATTAGAGTTTTGAGTTCAGTGAATGACACTATGTTGATATCACACTTACAAAAAGTTTGTGTTACATACTAATTTTAAGCAATTACAATGAGAATCTAGTAAATTCTATTATTTATCTAAGTACTTACATACCTACTAAATAGTTGTACTATATACTATTCTGTTGAGATTATAATTTTATACATGATATATCATACAAAAATATTTAAGGTAGGAATAACAAATTGGTAATCCTTTTGAAATATAATCTCATATCTGAATTTTCTTGATACATTATAAACTGCAGTCTTCAAGTCTTGAGGTCATTTCTGTGTTCATTTTTAAACATGACTGGAATAAAAGGGTAGTTTGTGTTTAGTGGACAAAATTCAGTCTTCCTGTTTTCTTTATATTGTGGTGATATAATAATGGTAGGATGAGTCTTGTAGTTGATGCTGAGAGCTGTACGAAGTTTGTCACAAAAAATATATAGGCCGACCTATTTTTGTGTTTACTAACTCATACGTATATAAATAGGAAATATATTGCTTTTTCAGTCTTTTCTTCATCTTCTGTGGGAATCGTGATGTGGCTGCGCTGATCTCGTTCTCTTCTTCAGTCTCATTCTCATTATGTGAGTGGATATGGTAAATATACTGTGGACAAGAAGAATTGAGAAATTAGCACTGCTTCAAATTAGCAATAATCCAATCCATTTAGATATAATATGTATATTAAATTGAACTTACTATTAGTTTAGGCATCTTGTGGTGTAGGGGTTGGGGAGGATACCCTCCGCTTCTTAATAGGAACAACCATGTCCAAGGCTCCGTTCAGATTTCCATCATCTTCCGTAGGGAAATCACAGATTTGATTCGGCTTGGAATTCTTCCTCTTATTCACCCCACCGGTTCCTCCATTGGCTCCCGTTGAGTTATTATTGGACTCACTGAACATAGGGTTTGGCAGACTTTGTACATTACGCATTTGCATTTGGACGTACTCGCCAGAATCCTCCTCGTCAGAAACGCTGCCAGCACCGCCTCCGCCGTTTATATGACCATGCACAATCTCAGTTTTAATCGGGCCATTATCGTTCATTTGAGACAGTGAGCTCTTGACTGGTGCCTCCTTCAACCATTTCATGACCACGCGAACATTCAACCCAAATTTTCTTGCGACAGCTCTGGCATCTCCAGAAATTTCAGGGTCATAAGTGAAAGCATCGATAACCATATTCTTCGTTTTTTCAGGATCCGATAAGTCTGATGCTGGCGGGGAACTGGATGAGGTAGAACTAGAAGCAGCTTGAGGAGACTTTTGACGAGGAGGTAAAATATTTTCTTACAAAATTTTCGAGACTGGCAGTGTGCGTTAGACCATATCCATTTTTACCAGATGTGGTGGTAATGACACTTTCCTTCTCCGGGCTTTTGCGAATAAGGCCCAATTCGCTCAAGAAAGAATACTCTTTATTCATGGCTTTGCTGATAAGACGGGTAGAACTGGGGGTAGTTGTAGTATGTGTGGACGATGAGGGTGCAGAGGCGGAGGTTGTGGAAAGGTCCATACCTCCTTGTTGATAGTCACCTCCATTATTCCGCTGATGATTCACATTGTAGCCATATTGGTTAGACCTGGCAGCTGGCGAATTTGAAGGGGATGGAATGTTTGTAACCACCTCAAGCATTGAAGTGGGATCAATCATGTCATCATCCATGTGGCGATGAGAACCGCGACCTTGAGATTGTCTGGAGTTGGCAGCGGCTTTTCTCCTCTGTGCATTTCTCTGATTTTGACTTTGCCTTCCATTTGGATGATGGTTTAAGTTGGAATAGTTCCTCGCTCCAACAATCGGTGGTGGTGGTTGTGATGATGTTGACTGAACTCTAGTAGCTGCCAGAGCTGCTGCCACTGTCTTGGCTTTATTGGAGTTAACCGCTGGTGGTACACGGGGAGAGGCAAATCTGTGATTATCATTATTCGGTTCCTGTTTAACAACAGGTCGCCTACCATTGCTTTCACTGCCACCTCCATTTACTGGTCCGGAATTACCACCTCCAAATTTTCCACCTGAGGTGGAAGGAATAGGTAAGCCGGCAGCAGCAGCTGCGGCAATATGGATTAAACCACGTTGGTAGCCTTCCGTTTCCATTATTGGACAAATCTGAGAGATTAAGGCCACTTGTCAGATCGCCGGAGTTGCCAATGCCACACTGTTGCAGCAACTTGAGATACTCCTGTTGTTGTCTTAGAATGTCAAGCGTTTGCTGTGTAGTGTACTCTTTCCCTTGAAGAGGATTTTGCTGGAGACGGTGAAAGTGCTGCTGCACGACGAAGTTCTCTCAGGCCTTGATTCAAGTCACTGTTCAAACCATTCCCATTTACACGGAATTCGGTCGACTTGTTTCCACGAATGAGGGGATGGGCTAATTTTTCTAGGGACACTTCCTCCTTTAGCAATGCCTTCCTAAGAAGACTGAAGTCAGAATAAGGGTATAGGAAATTGAGCTCGTCCACTAGAAGCAAAGCGTTCTGAAGATTTGAATTATGACTGCCTCCGCTACTGCCACCTGCACTGTGAGTAGGACTTCCCCTTCCATTATTTATAATAGGGCTATGGTCCCTTGGGGAAAAATTGCGAGGATTATCTAACGAAAGTGGCATTGTCAGGTTTCCTGCTGCTGCTGCCGAAGCCAGCAATGTGCTCATGTTCATAAACATATTGGAAGGAGAGTTTCCGTTCGTGCCGCCGTTACTGTCGTTGTTATTATAATAAGCGTAAGACGAGGTGGCCGTTGAGCTGCTTCCAGCTCCACCGTTCTGATGCTTCCCACTTTTGGACAAGTTGAGCAAGGATGACGATGACGGGGTTGTGGAAGCGGATGGCGAGGGATGAATTATCGTGGGGACGTAATGTGATGCGGATTTACTGCCTCCTTTTAGGGGCATGCTTTTATTCCTTTTGTTTCGTGGTGAAGCCCTAGTAGCACGGGAAGTTGGATTTGATGCTCTGCCAATATTAGTCTTTTGCTGTTGATTATTACTACCACTTTGTCGATTAGCGGCACTGTTACCACCAGCACTTCGTCTAGCTTTCCCACTAGCAGTTCGATTAGGTTGATTTCCTTGGGAGGAACGCTGCTGCACAAGTTTATTGGAGGTCAGCTCGGTTGGATCTGAATAACAGTCCTCGTTGTCTCCCTGATCCTGTTGCTGTTGTGGTGAATCCTAATAATAAGATAAGAAGAAAATGATATATTAGTACATTTATTTTAGCTCTGTCACTCTTTACACATTTGTACAAATACAGAGAATGTAGTGACTTTTGTGTTGATTGTAGATTATGCATGCATAAAAGTATGAACAACACGTTAAAATATTCTTTTCATTTTCTTGAAAACGTCGTGTCCACTTTTATCAAAGTTTAATTTGGCAGATTATCTTAATAAAATGTCAATACAGCAATAAAGCATACACAAGAAAAATGCATTCTATGTAATCCACTATACTGCGTGCTTTTCTACTAAACAGCTTTATATTGTTTGCCATTGCCATAATGAATCTGTGCCTGTTGTGAATATCAATGCATATAGGTATGCATGCATGCATATCCATTTTAATGTGACATTGAACAAATTTTTGTGAATCGTTTTACCAATTATACCAGAAAGTCAGCTAATAAGAAAAGTCATACCACTAAACCGCTGCGCATTAGCCAACAGGATCTTTACATTTCGCTCAACTTAAATTGACAAGATGAAGGAAGAAATAACAACAAAGACGACTTTGACGAAGAAACGCACAAAAACTGTATAGATTCGTGTATATATGCATTCATACAGCACATATTATACGCACAGTTTGTGTGTGATTGTAGATAACGGGAGATTAAAACTTTTTGGGAATAAATAATGTAAATAAACTAAAATGCATTAAGACACGAAAAACGACAAAGCACAGCCAAATAGAGAGATTCTTCAGAGATGCGTATTCTTTTTCTCAAAAGTGGAATTTACAGAAGAAACAGAATTTACACAATACCTGATGCCGCTTTACCACACACACTGAAGTTTATATACTTAAATATTATTNAAAACGACAAAGCACAGCCAAATAGAGAGATTCTTCAGAGATGCGTATTCTTTTTCTCAAAAGTGGAATTTACAGAAGAAACAGAATTTACACAATACCTGATGCCGCTTTACCACACACACTGAAGTTTATATACTTAAATATTATTATATGCGCTAGGGAAAAATATCTGCAGAGTTCCAAATAATAATCCACAAAAGTATCTTTCATTCGTACAGCAGCAGAGTTGACAGTTACTCTGTGTATATATTCGTGTAAATTATTTTGAGAATGATGATGCATACATGTAAAATGTACCTATATGAAATGCACGAATGCAAGTCCAAAAAGGAGGAAGAGAGATACCTAGTCGACAACTCAGTGATTATGATTACCGTGAGTGTGTAGATTTATTTTCCACAGAAGAACAAACAAACTGCACACAGGAAAAATCAAGCTCAAAGCACTGCCTGGTACACGAAAAATAATATAAAAATAATGACAAATCTTTTTTTCACCAACTATTTTTTAATGTATTTGCCTATAATAGGACGATAATGATGAATGAGGAAGGATGGCGTGGTTATGAACGGTGGTCTGTTCTCTGTCGTCCTATTAATTTCGTGTGAAAGGTCAGCCGTCACTTCATCATCATCGCCATATCATTGCTTTTTGATACGATTACCAGCTAAAATGATAGTCTGATTATATTACAAAGTATGGAAATAGGTTTTCTCTGATATGTGTAGGTGGATAGACAACGACGTAGAAAATGCATACGGTTGGGCTGCAGCCGGCAGTTCCTTCTTACTCACGTAATATGCATATTATAAGGAAATCTATTTCGCTTTGTGCGACAGTAACGAATCAACGACTGACTCCTGCTGCATATAATATGTTGATAGATTAAATTAAGCAGACTGACTGGACTTTCTGAAGAATGAGTCATGAGTCCTCTCGTCAACATATTATTATTGCTTGCAAACGGTTCAGTGTGAGATTCTAATAATAAAAAAGGTGGACTTTCTGAGGAATGAGTCATGAGTCCTCTCGTCAACATATTATTATTGCTTGCAAACGGTTCAGTGTGAGATTCTAATAATAAAAAAGGTACAAAGTGCGTATAGAGAAATTGGATATGACGACGACAGTAACATCTATAATCTAAACTAATTTGCTCAGTGGCGACTGACGACGACCACGAAACCAAGGATTTTCCCCCTATTCCCAATTTCACTAACGTATTTACATACCTTGTGCCTTGCATACTGCATTCACACATCAACTCTGTATCAACAAAGCGCACGTTGCATATTACGCCAACTTTTTTTCCTATTTTCAGTAGAAAACTTCCATTTCCCAGAAAGAACAATAAGGAAATGACCCTTTCAACTTATGCCATAGACCAACAATGAAATAAACGTCGAAGGTGGCGTTCTTTGCCTACCTGCTATAATATTGTACTTGAGTGCGTAAAAGTGTGTACACGCATATAGCAATGATAATAGCGTGGTTGTGCCCCATTCCACAGAATATAATGGAACTTGTCAATATCATCATCATCATCATGACAAACAAGAGAATGAAATAAGGTGTAGTCCAGCAAAGAAAAATAAAAAAGTGGTAATAAAGCAGCAGCGAAAGGGAACATTGAAAAAAGAGTAAAAACGCATATAACGCAGCAAGTAATTTCCACATAGCATAATAATAATACAACAAGAGAGAGGCAGATAGATGATAGAAAGATACGGATATAGACTCCAGTCAGCCATGCAATGCAACGAAGCAGTAGAGTAAACCAGTGAATAAAAATACTGTAAAAAACCTAACCTTGCCCTGTCATAAAAAGTATTGTGTCTCCCAGTAAAAAACGTGAAATATATTTCTTACATGCATTCTTATATTCCACTCGGTCAGGTTTTATATTCTCTCTCATCTCGCCTTCTCTCTCTCTCAGGTAAAGTGAATAATTCTACACGCATAAAAAGGGAAAATAAAAAAGGGGAAGGAAAGGGTTCACTTTTTCATTTTTATGACGTTTATTTTATATGGAGCAAGGAACAAGTTCAAAAGGCAAAATGCATTTGATATATTGCAATAAGGAAAAGTATACATTCATTGTAAAAGAGTTTGTGTTGCAGTGTGAAGAGTTTTTATAAGCGACAGCAACTAAATTATAAGGAAGTTAACATTATAAGGAAGGAAGCAAAAAAATCAAAGAGAAAACCTTAACCCTTCACAGATTTTTTGTTGAATCTTATTTAGCCAAGCTAACTTGATAAAAATGAAATGCCTATATCACACTGCTGCTGCTGCACTGGAGAAGAATAATCAGGTATGCATGCATATAACCATAAAAAGGTGCATATATAAAGGCATTAGTTTATATCCGAATTATACTGTGGTGGTGTGGTAATATGATGATTGAGATAAGGAATGCAATGCGTGATGCTGCATAACGAAACAAAGTAGTGTTGTGTGGTGCTGGAAAGATTTCTTGACTCTAAAAAGGAAAGAAAGGGATTTTTACCTGCTTGATTTTTATTCGCGGCCTGCCTGCCCACTCTTCCGCAATACCTGTTTCTATATACCTATTTACATGCTCGCTGTAAACTTGGTTTTTGATCTTGGTCTTTCGACTACTCTCTAGCCACAGGCGAGCTATTGTTATGCGTTTCCTTCCCCAGAGCCAGCAGAAAAAAATGAACAAAGCCTTCCAGCAAGCAACTTTAACTCACTTCACTTGTAAAGGCAGCTTGAAAAATAGCCTAGAAACTTTATACATTTATACAAGGCATATAGTAGTAGGTCGGTTGTATATAAAGTACAAACATTGTTTCTTTTGAGGTGGTTTGTAGATAGTGTACAGCGGTGGTGATATGGTGGTGGAGGTAAAGAAAGGCAGAAGTGTGTTCACGTAATAATAGCAACGCTGCGTTACTTACAACTTGAACATAACAACAACTTTTTATGTTTTGTATTACTTTTTATGTGCGTGAGATGCGTATTTCTCTACACAGTTATGGGTATGCGTGTTAGTATGCTCTGCTGCAGTAGTGGTGGTAGTAGCGTTTGTACAACTGCTTTTTAAGGGTATCCTAGGTTAGGTCGCTGGTTGGTGATGATGATGACGCTCTCGTAGTAGAGGGGGAGGAGGAGGAGAAGAATGATAAAAATAACACTGAGAAAAGTGATGCCATATTTTCTTCGTTTTTTTCTATTTTTATCGATAGCACAGCTGTTACACAATGTCTTGAGAAATTCTATTCATTTCACTGAATTTAACAATTTCCGTGTATGGAAATGTTAGTCCATTGATGAACTTTGAAATAGAGGTGAAAACGGGTAAGATTCATTTATGAAGAGAGAAATAATTGGTAATTTCTTTGTTGTATAAAAATGAAAAGGATTTTTTGTGAATAAAACTCCGATTTTCATATTATTTTAATTATGTATCGTGATGTTCACAATCACAAAATGAGCGTATTGTAAAATGATTTTTTTTCATAAGCAATAAGTACATATCCGGCAAAGATCCCACCTCAATATATTTTAGTGAGTTTTAACACAGCCCATGCACAAAATGCTTTATATGTTCCACTGACTTTTTTTGGAATTGACTTCTCTTATCTATTTTTTCTCCATTCACTTGTATGTTTGGTTAAGAAAGGAAAGGAAGGAAACTGATTTGCCGTAATTGCCATTGCATTGCCCACAATAATAAAAACTTGAATCGTCTGCCATTCACGCTTTTTAGTCAACTTATCTGTGTAAGTAGGTAAGTGTGTTCAAAATATTCAGATATTTCTTTCATGGCTCGTAGTATTATGGGTTGAGAAGTGGAAAATCTTACTGGCTCGCCTTCTTCAAAAGATGATAAGCAATGGTTTATTGCGTAAAATTTTTCGACTGCGTAATGTTCCGTTTCTTGTGCGTGCACAACTTATTATGCACGAAGAGATCACTCACTCTTAAAAGTAGGCACATAAGCATAATGCATGCATCAAGCGGTTTCTTTTCCAATATTCTTGCCAATCGCTTTGATTATCTATACACAGACAATTTATGGAGGAACTGAATATTCTTGTATGTAAAATGCAATTAAATCAAAAACACATCACAGAAAACAACCTCAACAGAAAATAGCTAAACAGTCAAGTTCTCTCTCTCATGAAAAATAATTTTGTTTCTTCAATTTGATTTCCTAATGCTGAAAGTGGTTTACACAGAATTATTTTTTACAACGAAGAATTCCATATAAGCACAAAGGTTTTTTACCCCTTTCAAATCAAGTTACGTAACCAAAAGGGAAAGAGTTATGCATCGAGCTTGTCCTCTTGAAGAAGCTAAAACTGAACTGAGCTCAGACGTTCAAAAAAAGATCGTGAAGACTGATGATGACGATGAAGGAGTCAGTGAAGAAAAAAGTAACTTTTTTCAGCATATAAATATGACTACTTATATATAACATCCATAATATATAAATATAGAAAAAAGTGGTATTAACTATCATATACTTAGAATGTCCATAAAAAGCAACGAGAGGGAAAGAGCGAGAGAGAAAAGGACTTGCAGGGCTTCTTTTTTTGTCTCCCTTTCTTCATCGTCTTCTTAACTTCCACCACCACCACCACTTCATCTCTTCACTTGCCTGATGGAATATAGCAATAATAAGCAACTCGTTTCTACAAAACCACTTCTCGCTGACTTTGACTTGACTATACCCTAACGTAACATATTTTTTACTGGATCTCTGCTTCTGGAGGAATGAGGAGGCAATAAGGCAAACGCACTTGTTGTCGACTTTGGCTTTTATATTTATTACGCATTGTTGAAGCATAAATATATCTATATACCGCATCGTCATCATCATCGCAATAAAGAGGTCCTCTAAAAACCTAAAAATATACCCATCATGAAATAATATAAAGTTGATGGTGGCGATAATGATTATTACAAAGTTGCTTATGCGAGCATCATACATGCAATGAAGGTTATTTTGAAGCCTTTTTCGAAAATTATATTTTTTTTCTCTCGTCTCCTCAACAAGTCAAATAAAAAACCAACAAGTTGCCTTTCCACAATTCATCCATATAATGTAAATCTGTTGTGTTGTTGCATGTACGTGTTTTTGCATAAGAAGAGGTGAAGATTAAGATAGTTTTTTTTCTCCATCTAAAAAAACTTCTTTTTCCCCTTCCTTCAAGTTTAACAGATACATTCATTTCATATAATATGCTCCCTCACTTTCTTCGACTTGTTCAAAATCGTTCCAAGGGATAAAACCCTTTCGTACAACCATAAAAAATGCATTCATCATGACATGCAGTAATAATAATAATAGTGCATCTTATGCAGTTTTTTCAAATGACGGCAGTGTGTAGTAGTGATCATGATAATGATTATTATGCGCTGTTGGAGTATATAACGCGAGGAGTTATATAGTTTTAGTCTTGACTGCATTTTACATTCTTGTACATACTTTGCATTAAAGGGCTCTGCCCTTCTCTTCAAATAAATTCTTTTTCCTTCTTGGTCCTCTCTCCCTCTCTCTCTCTCTCTCTCCAGCAGTTGTGGAATAACGAGACAAGATTGAAATTCAAGGTCCTGCCTCAATAATAGATCTACGCAATGTTATGTTATGCGTTGATGATGATGATGATGGTAGGATGCATTTTCATGTTATGTTCTACTATATATCTATATATTGTACATATGTACGCACAGAGGTAAAATGTAATCTCTACGCTTGCATGGAAAATTACGACAACTACGTCGACGGAGTAGAATAAATAATACGCTTACATCACATCATGGACATAAGCAAAAAGCGATATTTTATCATCATGTCATGTCATAAAGTATTATAAGGAATATGCACGACATCACAAATAGCAGTATCCATGCACATATCTACTTTTTCCTTCGACGCCAATTCCAGCGAGCGACCCTTCATGGACAAATGCATTTTACTCATTAGTCAGCAAAGTATAAACCAAGTGGTTGAACAGAGTTCAAACGATGCATGTGCATAATATTTTCGAATGTGAAAAAGGTCCATGTAATAAATATGGATGTGTCTATACGAAAAACTCGTCTTAAATTTTTCGCTGTTATCTTGTTCATTTCATCTTGAAACCTCTCGTCTTTTTCTCCCCACGTCCCTTTTTGATATCGTTACGTGACGTGGTAGTATTATATGTACGTATAAAAATTTACCAAGAACGCCGATACTTTTTAAGTAATCCTTTATCTTCAACTGTATATGATTACGTCTATTTCAAGTATCTGAAGCCATTTTTCATAATAAATACAAGCCAGATAATTTACGTAGTCTACTTACTTTGGTCACATTTTAAATTGGGGCATTTGGCAAGCAAGCAAGAAGTGCATACAAGGGATCAAATCATGTAATGACAGCATGTTGGTATATGTATACTGGTGGTTGTTTCTTGTTGGATTTGTGGCTACGACAAGAATAACACTGAAATTGAACTTCCGTGACAATCGCAGGAAGAAGCAGGTAGAATAACAAACACGCTTACTGTTTTTCTACACAATTGTTCTGTTTATCACGAGAAGCCCTTTGCAACTTTTTCAGTTTTACTATACCAAATTAAGGTAATGTGGACACATAGGTAATAGGTACATAGCATCATTTTCTTGTAGAAAAAAGAAAAATTACTACATGCTTAGTCATGGAAGAGTGCGTAGCACAACTGACTTTGCACTTGATATGGCCCTTTTTCCAACTTTGTAAGAATAAATTGAAATTGGACAACAAGAAGTATAGTTAAACTGCATTATATTTTGTATACACTGCACTGCCACTATGGCAGATGGTGGCAGTGGTTATCGCTGGCTATAGAGTAAAGAAAACATTGGGGATGCGAGTAAATGCCATAAATGAATATATATATACGCTAACGCCATGCGGAGGACCATTTTTTGTTGGTTTCTTTCCTTTAACAGCAGCTTGCTCTCTGGTGTCCCTATCCTACCCTAATGTGATTCATTCTTCTCAGCGTTACTTACAATAAGTACAAAATATTCTGTGCATATAAAATACATATAATGATAAAAATGCAAACATTTTCTTCTTTTACTGCGCCGTTGTTCATGTTGTATGTAAAATTCATGCAGGCGGAGAGTATTGAATTTCTTTTCTTAAGGTTTCTTAACAGACATATCCTTTCTGCTTCTATTCTCACACCACTTCAGTTACTCAAGTTTAGTATAATCAGCTTCCATTGTCAGTTGTTTTCTTTTATTCTTACACTGAAATTATATATGTGCGTATATACCCGAAGTAAGAAGCTTTGCACTAAATTTTCAAGCTAAAGTACGTAAAGCTGATAAAGTAACCTAAGCTGATTTTTATGATTCACAGTTTTTTTGTACCGTGCATTATGAGCAACTCAAAAACTTTACCAAAGACGTTACTCCATATTTTACGTTTTATGTGTATTTATGTATGCACATGCATATATGCATGCGAACTCAAAATTGGAAAATATGCCATCAATAAATTCATAGAACATTTTTATTCGGATAATAATAATAATGGCATAATTTTGCTACTTACTTTGAATGTAAGTTCTCCTGTTGATAGTTGCTGTAGCCATTTCTGAACTTGTCTCCTGTGAATCCCAAACTTTCTTGCGGTTGCCCGTTGATTCCCAACGCATTCAGGATCATGTGAAAATGCATCCAACACCTTCTGCTTAAACTCTGGTCGAAAAATCCTTCTCGAGGCAGACATGTAGATGCAATCATTGTTACTCTCTGGAACTGCTCCACCTCCAACACCCCCAGCTCCACTACCACCACTTCCGCTATTTGTACTCTGTAGAGAGCCTGCAGGTGAGCCGGGTGATGGCGATGATTGAATGGACAGTGGGTTTATCGCACAAATAATTGCCTCGTCCGGCACTACTGGTTTTGCTATTACTAGGTCAGTGGCCGATTCCTCTTCTGCTGTTGGATGGCAGATGAAGAAAAAAATTAAAATAAATTAATGTTCGTGTGATGCATACTCTGTACGTGACCAAGTCAATGAAAATGGAATGAATGAATGAAACAAGTGGCTTGGCTCATTAATACTTTTTCTACTCCAGCAGACTCAGTGGCATGCTGGTAACTTGTATGTGAGATAATACTGATATGATCATGTTAAAAACTTTTTTTAGCTTGACCGTTGACCACCTGATTTAACTATACATGTCCAGATAACGCATGCAGCTTTTTTAATATAACGGAAATTGCCGTAAAAATGAGCATTTCTTTGAGAGAAAAAGGACGAATAAATATAGATTGGCTTACGTGATTGATCTGGAGCATAGGAATCCTCGAATCCATTATCATTATTCTGGTCATAACACTTATTCTCCTCGTCAGGAGATCCGGGCTGGTCATGGTTTCTCCTATTCTTATTTTTGTTGAGGTAGTTTCCTGAAACCGGTTCTCCTCGTCCTCGACGATTACTCTTATGATTCTGCTGCAAGGAAGAACGACGGCTTGAAGAAGATCGGGTTTTCACTCCCTCCTCTCCAGTAGTAGGTGTCGTTGGTGCTGAAGACGTCCCTTCACCTCCGGCCATCATCATCATTGCCAGAGCTACTTGCTCCAGTTCAGTCTTTTTTTAGACAAATGGAATAATGAGATTTTAAGCTATTTGAGGTGGACATGGGATATCAGCATTTTTTTATGATTCTCTTTTAAACAACATAACGGATATGAATGAATTTCGACGAATTTTATATTTTAAGGTAGAAATTATGTCTGATCGTGCGTAAACCGTACATTCATCTTTTCTTCTTACACATATTGAATAATTCTAAGAGTTCGCTTACCTTTGACTTAACGGATGTTGCCATTATCAGTCATTTATCTTGCAGCTGATAAATTTCATTTGCATGAATGAACATCACCAGAGACCACTTAACTTTTTATTTCTACTTTTGATACGTTTTTCCTTTCTTATTCCTTCCGCGTGCCCTTTTAACCTTCGATTTAATTAAGAAGCTTGCGCAGCTACCACAATTTCATTCACTTTTCTTAACTCATACACACAAGTTAATCATTCATTACACTGTGTTTATTTAGGTACATGACTAGCGTGTCACCACCAACACTGTTATGTCATTGATCCATTTTAATTGATTTGAGGCTGGCAACGACATTGACACGGTTTCCTTCTTTAAACCTTGTCTTGGAGAAGTTCACAGAGAAACTGTATAAAAATCCCTGGATAACATGTCATATATGTATCGTCGTAACAAAAGGAAAACACATTTTTCATAGTTCATACCCGGTGCCAAGCCAAAAATGCGAAATGCAAAGCATGCAAAGTCACGGAGGGACGCGGTGATGAGATAAGAATAGTTCCTGGTTTGCACGGCGCTGCTGGCGCACTACTCAGTATTCATTTTTACAGAGTTGAATAGACTCTTTTTTGCAAAGACATTTTACAAAAGGTATTTTGCAAATAAGAGGAGGGATTTCTAGAGACGAATGTGAAGAGCCAGGCATATAGAACTGGCGTACAAAAATGATAAATAATTATGTAGGTATGTTTTCTGAGTAATTGCTATTTGACTACTGTTTTGCATAAAGTGTTACCAACAGTCATTATCATGGCATGTTTCACTGCAGCAGCATGGCACTTTTGGTGTGTAAGATGTCTCCAAACGTCAAACGATGAGTTGCAGACATACAGCAGTAATAGCTCATCATACACATAAGAAGAATACAAAACGCTTATCACTTATTTTTCTTATCTGATGAATCACCAGACTGATATGAATGAAGAAAGAGAGAATTGTCACATACACACATAGACACAAAGTCACACAACAGTAAGAATTATATAAGTCGTTATATATCAAGTCACTCATATAATGTTTATAGGAAGCTATATTTATCTTAATAACAAAAAATCTAAACTAAACATCCTCCACCAATCTAAATGTGCATGCCATGCAGTAAGTAAACCACCTTTTCTTTTTTATATAACAAGAAAAGGAGAAAGAGAGGGGAAAGGGTTATCTCATCTCCTCAAAATGTAGTGTAGTAATTGATAGATAAATAGATTTTTCTTCATATAAGGATATGTGTGCGTTCTTATAAAAAACACGACGTATGTAATAAAAAAAGGCAAGACAAGAAGAGGGCAAAAGCGTTTAATTAAAAAATATTGCCTTCTTTCGTCTTCTTCTGCCTTGCTTATATGTTGATGATGTCAGTCGGTCGTGGATGTTTGTAACTGGAACGAGATGAGTGGCTCCTTGGACAAAAACAAGTCTTGAGGCGACTTTACTACTTAAAAACTATTAAAACTGCGCACATTATTATTATAATACTTTCTACTTCTACGCTGCGTTTCATACTTGCTAGGGGTACATACTAAATGGGAAAAAAGAGCAAAGTAGCCCTAGAGGGTCAAACAGGGTTGTTTTTAGTCCTTTAATAAGAAAATCTTAATATAATGCAGCAAGCAGGGTTGAAAGAACTTATTGTACTTGGTTAGTACTGCTGCTACTACTACGGTTTTTAGTGTCTCATCCTTGTGCCATCATCATATCATGTTTTCATATTATGCCAATGCCAATACTGATGTACCCTAGTTTAGTAAGGTATACTATTAGTGCAGTAGTGGTACCTTTTTGGTGGATGCACTTTATGCATTCATTGCACTATACTGCATTGGCAATGAAGATGGTGATAAACCCTGCACCAGAAGAGTGAGAGAAACAGGGCCAGATAAGTTGCAGCAAAATAAAATCCTTCATGATATTTTCAGTAGGGTTGATTCTCTTTCGGTTGTGCGTTGTTGTGCCTGGAAGAAGATGAGCGTTGCATTGCAATAATTTTGTATGTGAAACGCAGTGCACCGCTGCAGTAGGTATACATGGATTGTATTATGCAGTTAGTAGGGTATGTTATTATATGAGCACAGTATCTGTATTCCTTTGCAAGGAAACCGTGCATAGATGCACGGAAAGCGGACGGAGAGAAGGGGTGGAAATGCAGAAGGGGATAACAACAACAACCGTTCCTTGTGCTATTACCTTTATACAAACTTCTTATAGTGATAAATATACGCATCCTATAATAAAGATAGGAATATAGAGTATGTGCGTAGAAGACTGATTCAACTGATGCAATATAATGTGAATAAGCAACATTATACTCCGGAAAATAATTTCCTTTCATCTTCCATAATACCTATATGAGAACATTATGTATAAATGTACATTTATGTTAGAAAAGAATTGATGAGAATGAATGTGATTCCACACATTAGTCTTTATAATCTGCTGGAAAATTGTAACAGAGAATAATAATATCAAAGTATGCGCGTTAAACATGGTTTAATTCAAAACACTAGTGCCCACTTGAGCCGGGTCTGGACTTCGGTTGGCGAAGTAGATCAGTTTGTACAAATCGACAGATCCTGTACAACGTAACGCATCTCCAGGTCGTGTTTCAAATTCACAGGTAGTGTAACAAATCTTTGGATAGCAAAAACAACGCCATCTTAGTAATCCTTACATATTCACATTTTTAATCCCAATATATTATCCTTTTATTGCCAATCATCTTCAACATCCTTGTATGAAAAATCATAGCACGTCTTGATAAATATTGTAAACAGAGAAAAGCATAAAATGTCATACACGACTGTATTTGCTACTACTGTGGCTTTATATCGAATTCGTTCAACTGCAAAGTAAGTGCAGCAGTGCAATATGGGAATAAGGAAATGCTCCAAATCATGCAACGTAAGGGTAGGTTAGGTGTTCTGGATGCTGGCAATACATCATACTACTATTCTATCTCTTGCGTTGAAGATGTGGCACTCTGGCACAGTGTTATCTTCATTTTTTTGTGTGCCACTTGCATTGTAAAATTAAAGCATACAGGCTTTCAGACCAACATTTTTGCTTGTTTATTAATCTGTAATGCATGCATGTTTCGATCTACAGCCATTATGAAGCAGAATTTGCTCGTTTCCCATAATATTCTGGGAATGTTTTTAAAAGTATGATCCATGTTTGTTTGAGGGAATGAGAATGTTGACATTGGCAAGTACA